>JAQOSZ010000060.1:0-69509 GCA_030347455.1 Kentomonas sorsogonicus | reverse complement strand
ATGTTGTGCTAATTTTATTCTTCATTTTTTTACCTACCTTAGCACACTCCAAAACTTGGTTCTTCACGACTCTTCCACTTTAATCCTTTCCAATTTATCGAACTATTTTCCCCTTTATTTTTAACTAATGTTATGTGCTGAAGTCAACTGCTTTTTTTTTTTTTTTAAACACTATTTCTTCGCTTTTTCAGAAAGCCATATATATGTATATTCCTTCACCGAATGAATGCATCCGATTATATTCTGCTAATGTTAACTGTGCCGCCTTCTGTGTTGATGTTCCGCTGGTGCTAATGCTTTATGGTGTTCAACACTTTCCCTGACATGCTGAACTTTTCATTTTTTTTTTCCTCTTCGCGCATCTATTTTTCTTCTCATTTATCGTCCTACCCTCCCCCCACAAAAAAATACGCTTACATCAAAAAAATCAATTCAAAGGAAAACTATAGTACCCAATAGACAGGAAGAGAAGTATAAAATCTCTCGTAAAGGACGATTTACCCCCCCCCCTCCTTTCCGCTATTTGTGGTGCTCAACTACTCTTTACTCCTTTTTCTTGACTTTTTCACTAGTCAACCTTATTTTTTTTTGAGCACTTTTTAAAATAAAAAAAGGTACATATTATCTTTGCATATCTATATATCTATTTCCTTGTTTCCCCTTTCCATCACTGCTTTTATTTTGCACTTTTTACATCCTGTTGTTGTCCAATTTTTCCGAACGCGTTATTTTCTGTTTCAAGCACTTTGCACTATTTTCAGAATCACACTACGACTGGCCCTAATACCAGTTTTTCGTTTTAATTTTTGTACCTAAACGCTTACATCCTTGCTGTGTTGCTATTTTTCCTGTCTTTCTGATTTTGCTTCTTCTTCTTCATTTGTTGCTGCTCACCGCAACGCTTCTTGCTGTATTTCAAGGAAGTAGCCGCGATAAGTGTTCTCTCTCTGACTGTTTAACTCATTTGAGGCACGCCGTACGAATTAATCACTGGTTATTCAGAAGAACGAAGGCAACAACAAAAAAGAGACGAGACGCAAATACGTACCTGTATAACTGATACACCCCCGGATACACAGATCAACAAGGATAACCATGTTGCGAGAATTTACTTTGAATCGCGTAAACATGAGCATTCGTGCGTACGCGACCGATCGAATGGCCAGTGTACGCGTCGTTGCCCCCGGCCGAGGCAGTGTGGTGGTGTGTGCAACTCCCCACATGCTCACCGCGCGTCGCACCTACGCCTATCCCCCGCCTCCCCCGCCAAACAATAATAGTTATGGCTACGGTCCGCAGGGTGCTCCCTTCCCGCCTCAGCCGCAGCCGTACTACGCGATGCCCACTCAGTGGGCGATGCCCGCACCGATGCCACCACCACAGGCCGGACCGCAGCTTGGCACCAAGGAGCGCCCCGTAGTCATTGTGGCGGCACCGCAGAAGATGTCGTGGTGGTCGCGGCTGTCGCTCTTTGTCTTGCTGTCCATCGCTCTTCTACTCATGTTCAGCGTGTTCGACGAGCTGCAGTCGCGCTTCCAGGGCCCTACGAGCGGTAGCCGCGGCGGCAGCCTAGGCGGCCGCAGCGGCGTCGCTCAGATGTTCGGTTCGCATGAGGCGCAGAAGGTGAACCTGGACGATCTGGAAGTGACTTTTGAGGGGATCCGCGGCTGCGATGAGGCGAAGAAAGAACTGGAGGAGATCGTCGACTTCCTCAAGGACCCCGAAAAATTCAAGGCGATGGGGGGACGCCTCCCCAAGGGGGCTCTACTTGTCGGCCCGCCCGGGTGTGGCAAGACTCTGCTCGCCAAGGCCATCGCCAAGGAGGCGGGCGTGTCCTTCTTCTATGCCACCGGCAGCGAGTTTGATGAGATGTTTGTCGGCGTCGGCGCCCGCCGCGTGCGCGACCTGTTCGCAGCCGCCAAGGCCAACTCGCCCGCTCTCATCTTTATTGACGAGATCGACGCGCTCGCCGGCAAGCGCACCGGCGTGGATCAGTCCCACTCGCGCATGACGCTGAACCAGCTGCTCGCCGAGATGGACGGCTTTCAGTCGAGCGAGGGCGTCCTGGTGCTGGCGGCCACCAACACCCCCGAGACGCTGGACAAGGCCCTGACGCGCCCCGGCCGGCTCGACACGACCATCACGGTAGACCCGCCTGACATGCGTGGGCGGGCGGAGGTGCTGCAGGTCTACCTCGATCGCATTCGCCGAGACTCGACCGTCGACGCGACTGAGATCGCGCGCGGCACCACCGGCTTCACTGGCGCGGAGCTGAGCAACCTCGTCAACATCGCGGCGCTACGGGCGGCGGTGCTGAACAAGGCCAGCGTCACACGCGACGAGATCGAGTACGCCAAGGACCGCGTGATGATGGGCGCCGAGAGCCGCAAGGTGATCCCCGAGGAGGAGCGCCGCGTCACCGCCTTCCACGAAGGCGCGCACGCGCTCATGGCGATGCTGCTGCGCGACCAAGGCGCGGACCCCGTGCACAAGGCCACCATCGTCCCGCGGGGCAGCGGCATCATGGGCCTCGTGCAGCAGTTGCCCGAGAAGGACAAGTACAGCCAGAGCAAGCGGCAGTGCCTCGCGCGCCTCAAGGTGTGCTTAGCCGGCCGCGTTGGCGAGGAGCTGCTGCTCGGGCCCGACGACGTCACGACCGGCGCCAGCTCCGACTTCCAGCAGGCGACGTCCATGGCACGCGGCATGGTGCGCCGCTTCGGCTTCAGCGACGCGATGGGGGTGGTGGACTACTCGACGGCCGACACCGCCGACGGCGCCTACATGTCCGACGAGACGAAGCGGCGCATCGAGAGCGAGGTGTCGACGCTGCTGCGCGACGCCTACAACGACACGCGCGCGACGCTGGTGGAGCACCGCGCGGAGCTCGAGGCGCTCGCGGAGGGGCTGCTCAAGTACGAGACCCTCAACGGCGACGACCTCGCGAAGATCCTCAAGGGGGAGCCGCTTCCGGCACGCCCGCCGCGCATCCCGCCCCCGAGCGCCAGCAGCTCTACCGTGGATAGCAAGAAGGGCGGCGGCGGCAGCGGCGGCAGCGGTGGCAGCGGCAGCGGCAGCAACAGACAGCCCAATACCATTCCCATCTCATAGCCGTGGTAAACACGTGCACGGATCACCCGCCTTATCATCTCTCTTTCTCTGATCGAGAATAAACTCCCACAGACCCACGCCACTCTCCTCCCCTTTTTTTTTTTCACAGTTTTCTTTGTTTTTTGTTTTAGCTTCTTCTCTTCTCTCTTGTTCACCTTCCTGGAGCGTAATAACATGCAGGCGGAATGGGAGAGACAACGTCACGAACAGCTCTATCAACCTGAAGTCCCAAGACAGGTTGTTCAGTGCGTCTTGCGAAAGTCACTTTTCTTTTTTTTTTTTCATACTCAAAGTTCATCTATTTTTGTTTCTTTTTGTTGTTTATTTCACGTTCGGTTTTGGACTTTGCTTGCCATTTCGTGCTCTCTGTATTGTTTCTTTTTGTTTGACCATTTTCGCTTGTGCTCTTTCTTTCCCCTCCCGCACTTTTATTGTTATTTACTTTCCCACAGATTTATACAAACGTCCAACGCTCCAACTTCGCTCTCTTGCTCCATTGTACTCGTTTTGCATCTCCCCCTTTTTTATATCTCATTCGCTTTGCTTTTGGTTTATAAAAAAAGGTTGAGAAACCGTGCCAACCAATGCTCCCTAACCATCTTGCCATTCTTTCTCCCCTACCGCTAATTATTCGTCAACAGACCTTGTACACCGAACTTTCGTTTCCCCTCTTCTCAACTTCGTCCTGCATTCTACACCGACCTGAGCAAATGATGATAACAAACAAACAATAACAACCACTACAAAAAAACAGCAACTACACCAACGAATCAATTGCATAGACGAGCGGCACTCGCTGCTCGTTGATATGACGCTTACGCATGGCGACTGGGCGAGAGCGACCGATCTCCTTTCCTTTCCTTGCGTTTGTGATGCGTTACTTTTGCCTCCTCTGATCACTTCATTTTTTTTTTTTATTTTTGCGAGCTTCGAGTCCTACAATGCTCACTCCCATGCTTGTACACTGCATAACAACACTGTAGAGCAGCAGCAACGACAACTGCGACGGTTCACAACCACTTCCTCCCGCTACTTTCTTCCTCTTCACACGTCCACTCAGGAAAAAGAAAAAGAGAAGGTAGTGTCGCTGAGTACCACCCTTGCTCTCTCTTCTAGTAGGCCAATCCATCGTTTTTATCGCCGTCATCACTGCTTCTTTTTAATTTTGGAATTGAGTGAAGCAGCGGTTTACACATTACTGACCCTTGCTTCTTGTGCTGTATCCGCACCAGCAGCAAGCACCAACAGCAAGACAGCAAATACTGGTGGCTGGGCATGCGTCGCCGTGTTGCCTCGCCTTGCCTGCGCGGGGCCGTGGCGTCGACGCTGTCGACCACCCGCCGCGCGCAGACGCAGCACTCGATGGGGTCGTCGCGGGACCGGCAGCGCGCGCAGCAGGGCGCGGACCCCACGACCGGCAACCAGACGTCCCTCATCGAGTCGCCGGACCTGACGAACCACCTCCGCTTCGGCCACAACGCGCTCGAGCACGTGTCGGTGCCGGAGCTGACGCCGGAGGAGCGCGCGCGCGGGGAGGTGGAGCGGGAGCGGGACATGCGGGAGCGCTTCGGCGCGCAGGGCCCCGGCGAGCGCCTCAGCCGCAGCTCCCCGCAGGTGCGGCAGGAGATGCTGGCGGAGCAGCAGGACGTGGACGGGCTGCCGTGGGAGGTGCGCTGGCGCAAGGCGCTGATCCCGACGTCGGAGGAGATCGTGCAGGACATCCGCGACCGCTTCGACCTCTTCGTGCAGGACCCGATCGAGCGCGAGCAGGAGTGGTACCTGCACTGGAAGGACCGCTCCTTCAAGATCCAGAAGGACCGCATGATCTGGCCGCAGGGCTACACCGACTACCTCGACCACTACGACGAGCACGGCCGCCGCCGCGTGCTGCCGACGGAGCAGCGCTGGTCGGACAGCTCGTGGAAGCACCTCGCCGACACGCGCTACAAGGACCGCATGTGGCTCATCGAGGGCGAGGAGCGCAAGGCGGTGCACCGCAGCCTGCAGCCGGAGGCGACCCTCATGGCGGAGGAGGAGCGCCGCCAGCTGGACATGGGCGACGTCTTCCACGGCATCACCGCCGGCACCATCGACCTCGACCCCGACCAGGCCTACCAGGCGCTCACCGGCACCGCCGACCCGCTCGAGATCGCCAAGGCCAAGATGAAGGTGCAGGCGTACGGCGCGCACCAGGCGCTCGGCGGCGACGGCCCCGGCGCCGACATCGACCCCATCAGCGGCTTCCCCCGCGCGCACATGGAGCCGCTGCCGACCGGCGTCACCGTCGAGCAGGCCTCCGCCGTCCTCGCGGAGACCGCCATGCAGAACGAGACCTTCGAGCAGCGCGCCGAGGCCGCGCGGCAGTCGGGCCAGGACCCCACCTCGACCTACCTCAAGGCCGTCGGCGGCGCGTCGCAGGCGCAGGGCGGGGCCCCAGTGCTGCGCGCGCAGGCCGAGCAGCGCGTGCGGCACATCCAACAGCGCCAGGAGGAGCTGCGCGCGATCGCGGAGGGCAGGCAGGAGCGGCCCACGCACCAGCTCGAGCGTGCCGTCGCCCAGGCCGAGGAGGGCGTGCTGCAGCAGGTCGCCCGGGACGGAGAGGAGAAGACCCCGGCGCCGGCGCCGGCGGCCAGCGGCTTCATCGAGGTGGAGCCGCGGCCGCCGCGCGCCGAGCCGGACGTCCCGAGCGAGCTGTACCGCGTGCCCTCGACGCGCGACCTCGAGGAGATGCCGGAGTGGTACCGCCGCACGCTGGTCGACACCGACCCCCTCATCCAGACGTACGGCACCGTCGCCGACCCCCTCGAGACGGCGTCCACGTCGCGCCCGCAGTACTACGCGCCGCCGGAGCTCACCCCCGAGACGCGCATCACCAACGACGACGCCCCGGGCGGCGTCTCGGCGTTCGACGAGGCCAAGGCGCACAAGCTCAAGTCGCTGCCGGAGCTGGTCGAGGGCTACAAGCCGCTCCCGCTCTACCGCGAGGTCCGCGGCGGCAAGGACGGCGGCGAGGGCGACACGGACGGCGGCGCCCAGCTGAGCAAGTCGCAGAAGCTGCGGCGCGAGCGGCAGCAGCGGCTACGACAGGAGAAGCTCAAGTTCGACTCGGACATCCTGCTGCCGGCGCTGCCGTGGGAGACCGACTCCGTCGTCGACCCGTACCGCGGGGTCGCCGCGGAGGATCTCGTGCCGTTCGACAAGCCGGCGCTCGAGCGCACCTGGCGCGCCTTCCGCGACTCCTTCCAGCAGTGCATCACGGAGTTCGGCAACCTGACGCAGGTGACCAGCGAGGACAAGTGCGAGCGCATGCTGCTCGACACCGCCAACCGCTTCCGCGACGGCGAGGTGGGCGAGCACCCGCCCATCCCGCCCGAGCAGGAGGAGGTGCTGCGGCTCATCTTCGAGGCGCACACCAAGCACTTCCTCGCCGACTTCTACCGCTTCAAAGGCAACCGCGCGACCGAGTCGCAGACGCTCAAGGCCGCCGCCGACGAGATCCTGCGGCGCGCGTCGGCCAAGTCGAAGCTGCTGGGGCCCAACTTTATGAACTTTGTGCAGGAGATGACGTCGCTGGAGCTCGACACGATCCGGAAGAACCCGATCCAGCGCTACGCCATCATGGTGCGCGACAAAAAGTACGAGCCCATCGCGAAGCCCTTCATGAAGTGGATCCGCAACGAGCTGAGCGAGTTCGCCGCCGCCGAGTTCGCGACGGTCGAGCAGATGGACACCCACCGCGAGTTCCTCTCGCGCCACCTCACCGACGCGCGCTACAAGGTCCCCGGGCGCCTCGACGGCGTCAGCGACGCGGCGCGCGACGCGGCCGTGGAGGCCTTCTACCACTGGTGCCGCGGCGCCCTGTGCTTCTACGGGGGGCGCCACTGCAAGACGCTCTTCATCCACCACGCCGACACCCGCTTCCGCGCGCGCGCCGAGGAGCTCTTCGAGGACTCCTTCGAGTGGTTCAGCGCCTACGCCAAGGCGGCGCACGACGTTGTGCAGATCCCGATCCCCGACAGCGACCCCCCGTACGAGTACGACGAGAAGGAGTTCCTCGACGGCGAGAACGCGGTGGTGGCGGAGATCAGCGGGCAGCTCGACAAGGCCGAGGGCATCTGGCACTCGGGCAGCACCAAGCGCTGGTACCCGATGACCGACGAGACGGAGTACATGTGGTTCTGCGAGCGCCGCGGCCGCCTCACCCTCGCCCTCGACATCTCGGACCGCTGCCTCGAGGCGATGAACAAGAAGACGCACCCGTCGGTGCACCCCTTCCCCGAGCGCGCGCGCAAGTTCCTGGAGGGGGCGCCGCTGACGCAGGAGACGGCGGAGCACCTGTGGCTGCGCTACATGGGCGACCTGTACGCGGAGCACTCCGACGTGATGTTCCGCAACGGCCGCTTCCAGACCGGCCGCACGTACCGCGACAAGTGCCTCAACCTCTACCACCTCGCCGTGCGCACCGCCCGCGAGCGGCTCCCCGCCTCGTGGCGCGCGCCGCTGCTGACGGAGGCGCGCTACCTCATGCGCGTCTACGAGCCCGGCCAGGACGTCGCGCGGCACCTCGCGGAGGTGGAGGCGGTCGTGGAGCGCCTCTTCGACCCGCGCGAGCCGCCGCACTGGCTGGACCCCGCGAGCGACCTGCCGCACCGCGTCGCCGTGGTGCACGCGAACCTGCCGGCGTACGGCGAGCTCATCACGGCCGAGGTGGCGCGGCGGCTGCCGTCGGTGCCGTCGTCGGCGGAGCTGATGCGCTACATGGAGCACCGCGCGCAGGGCGGCGGGATGCTCCCGCAGCTCGAGGACTACTTCGCGTGCGTCAACGAGGTCGCCGAGGGCGTCTTCAGGCGCAAGGTGCTGCGGTGGCGCGCGCGGGAGGTGGAGGGCTCCGACGCGTACCTGTACTGGACGCACATGTACTTTGCCTTCCGCGTTTACCCGCGCGACCGCGAGGAGGTGCAGCGCATGTGGGACATGTACGAGCCCGTCTTCCTCTACGTGTACACGCAGTGCGCCATGGCCTCGCGGCCGCGCGGCGAGCGGCTCATCAACGACGCGCTGCGGCGCGCCTGCCAGATCCTGCACCCGGGCGACGCGGCGCAGCACCGGACGCTGCTGGCGGAGCTCACCAAGGTGCGCGAGAAGATGTCGCACATCGTCAACCGCCGCGAGCTCGACCGCGCCATCAACACCCTCGACGCGCACCTCGCCGACCCGCGCGCGCCGCTCTACATCTACGGCACCGCGATGCTCTACCAGGAGGCCGTCCGCCACGACCGCACCGCCCGCAACCCCGCCCTGCGCGCGCAGATGGCCGCCGCCGACTACGCGGAGCTGCGGCGCCGCGAGGCGGCGAACCGGCAGAACAGCACGGCGCTCAACCCGCACCAGATGTCGCAGATGCAGCAGACGACCGCCAGCCACCTCACCGACGACCCCATCGACGAGTCCGCCACCACCACCACCCGCCAGATGTTCACCGACAAGTGACGAGTTTGGGTGGACCCACCCCATCGTCTGGGCTTGTCAAGCCTCCTTTACGTGCATGCACGTCACACCGCATACACGGTCTTTCATGAGCTTCTGTGGTACTTCGAAGGAACGGTGGGGAGAAAAAGAAGGGGAAAGACAAGCAAGCAGAGGCTGATGCTACACGCTTGATTCTCTTCTTCATCTCATCCCATTTGCCTCTCGTCACACGAGCGCGTGTGTGCGTGTGCGTGTATGCCTGTAGTCTTATTGTCTCTTACATTTCACCAGCTAACGCTTTTATCCCTAAAGAACCAAATAGAGAAAAAGTCGCACTGGTTGTATGCTTCGGTTGCTTCACTATGCTCTCTCTTTCGTTTCAAACGCGCGACGCGTTGTACCGCGCGCTGCCATTATGACAGGCGCTAATGAATGAGTGGCATTTTTTTGCTTTTGCTTTTGCCCTGCTTTCTCTTCTTCTTCTCTGTGAATCAATGCACCTCCGCGGCGCCTGAGCGTTGGACAACTTCACGCTCGACGTGGCGCTTCCAAATCAATAGCACTTTCGCTTCTCCCCCTCTTCAGCTGTCCTCCTTGAGTAAAACAAGGGTCTCTTACCTTTTCTCTCTCTCCTCGACTCCTCACATCTAGAACTCTTTCCGTGTGCGCCGCACCGAACACTATTAAAAAAAAAAGCGCTCTTACTCTTTCACTACACGCATTCTCTTCCCTTCTAAAGATTGTCATCAGATCCTCACAACACTTGTACGTTTCTTCATTTAGATTGTTTTTCCATTGTTTGTTTGTTTTCCTGCCCTCTCGACACCTATTTCACACCCCCGAACTCTGACTTTAGCGTAGCGATGCCGGTGAGCTCCGCGACGACCGACGACGCGTTCATTGTGGACGTGGCGCGGCACCTCGCGGCCGAGGCGGAGCGCGCGCACGCGGGGACGGCCGAGATGATCGACGAATACCTGCGGCGGCGCGCGCGCGAGGCGGCGGAGAGCGCGGCTGCCGCAGCGGCCGCCCAGCTAGCGGAGGCGGAGGCTGCCCGCATGGAGGGCGAGGCGCGGGCGGCGATCGCGGCGGAGCGGGAGCGGCGGCTGGCCTCCCAGCTCGCCGCGGTGCAGGCGGGAGCGGCGCGCCGGGCGGCCGCGGCCCGCAGCTTCGCTCTGTGGCGGCTGTGGGCGGAGCGGCGCCGGCTGCGGCGGGCGGCCGCGGCGCACGCTGCGCTGGAGGCCGCGCGGCTGCTGCTGTGCCGGCACTACGAGCGGTGGCGGGCGGCGGCGCTGGCGCGGCGGGCGGAAGCAGCGGCAGCGGGGCGCCCTGCAGGCGCAGCGGCGGCGCGAGAGCGAGCTGCTCGGGCAGGTGGAGGCGCTGCGCGAGGCGCTGGCCGGCGAGCGGCGGCGCGGCGAGGCGCTGGAGGCGCGGCTGAGGGACGCCTTCGTCAGCGGCGTCGCGGCGCTGAACCGGGAGGCGGTGGCGGCGCTGCGGGGGCCGGACGCGCAGGAGGACGCGGCCGCCATCCACGACATCCTCTCCGGCCGCTCCTCGCAGGCGCACCGCTCCGCCTCCTCCGCCGGCGGCGCGGGGCAGCCACCGGCCCCGCCCCGCGACGGCTGCTCCGAGGCGGGCCGCAGCGCCAGCTCGAGCGGGGAGCCCAGCCGCTGCGTCAGCCTGCTGCCCCACGGCGGCGCCTTGCCCGCGCGGCTCAAGGACGAGCGCGGCGTGCTGTACCACGCGTGCTACGACCCCCAGCACTGTCCTGTCGTCGGCGGCGACGACACCGCCTCCACCGCCGCCACCGCCGTCAGCTCCGCGCACGAGCCGTTCGTGGTGCGCGCCAACGCGAGCGCCGCCAGACGCTACGACGCCGGCGCGACCGTCAGCGCGCCCCGCCAGCCGCAGCAGCAGCAGCAGAGCCGCAGGGACGCGAGGGGCTTGTCCGGTGGCAGTGCGAGTCTCTCGGCACCGCGCTGGCGCAAGTGAGCGGCGCCGCCCAGCGCCGTGGGTCTCCTCCTCCCCTTTTTTTGTATCTTGTACCATTTTAAAAATAAAATAGAAAGCTTTGTTCTCTCCGTCTCTTTTCTTCCTCTCTTTGTCTCTCTGTCTCTGTCTCTCTCTCTCTTTCTCTCCCTCTCTTATTTTGCACAGCATGTTTCCTTGCGTGTTCGTGTCATTGACAGATACCACCGGCTGCGCGCGTGCATATTCGAGGTGTGTCTGCTCGCTCTCAGAGTGGAAGTATGTTTTTTGGCACTACATGAGCACCGCACCACTTTGCGTGATCGGATCACGGTGTGTGTGTGTGTGGTGTGTGTGTGTGCGCGCATGTGCCAGGACAATAGAGTTGGAATCATTTCAGCAAACTTCCCCATCTCGCCTCCATTCCTTCCGCCGACACTCTGCTGCTACACTAAGTCAAGCGCAAGCCATCACGGAAACACCTGCACCGGCTTCGATGCAGCAGCGTCCCCCGAGCCGCCAGCTGGTGAGCGCGGTACTGCAGGCGCTCGGCGACCAGCGGCGCGCGGCTCTCACAGCGCTGCCCTACGAGACCGCCGCGGCCGCGCCGCCGTCCCCCTCGCCGCGCGGGCTCTACGTCAGGTGCGCCGCCGTCGTCGGCGAGGCGGAGCGCGAGTGCGCGGCGTCGCTGGTGCGTCCCGCGGTGCTGGCGGGCACCGAGCTGCCGTCGCCGGACTCCGCCGCGGCGGAGGGTGGGGGGGAGCTGGGGGCGGCGCTGGAGGGGCGGCGGCTGCGGGGCCTCGACCTCTCCGGCTGCCGCCTCTCCGCCGACTTCAACCGCGCGGACCTCACGGGGGCGTCGCTGGCTGGCGCGCTCGTCGTCGGCGGCGCCTTCAACCTCAGCGAGCTGGCGGGGGCGGCGGCGGCGGGGGCGCAGTTCCGCTCGTGCACCTTCCGCGGCGCCAGCGCCCCCGACGTCGACGCCCGCGGCGCGCGCTTCTCGCACTGCGTCTTCCGGCAGGCGGACCTGTCGGGGTGGGACGTGCGCGGCGCGACCTTCTACCGCTGCGGCTTCGCGCTCTGCGACCTCAGCGGGTGGCGCTTCGACGGGCAGACGCGCGTGGTGGAGCCGGCAGACTGGTGGCGCTGCCGCCGCGAGCGCTGGGTCGCCGCGCCGGGCTCCTCCGTGAGCTCCTGCACCGTCACCGGCGCCGCCGCCCGGCAGCCCCCGCTGCCCCCGGCCGCTCCCTGGAGCGCGTCCCGCCCGCCGCCGCTCGCGCCGAAGCGCCGCCACATGCGGCGCTAGTCCCATCCCACTGCTACACACTCACACAGTTGCACACACACACATCTACCCATGAAGATCGAGAGACGCACCTCCTCACTCCCACTTTTGCTTCTGACACGTCTAGGAGAGAGAAAGCAGAAAAAAAAAGACAGAAAAAACAACAACAACAACAACGCCGGCACTCACGTGTATGGTATACAATGGCAAGGGAAGACTTCCGTTTTTCCAACTGCAACCCCCCTCCCCTTTACCCACCTCCCTTTCCCATTCATCTCTCTCTCCCTTTTCAACTGTCCACCAGTGACAGTCAGACATACCATAGTTACTCTCTTCTTCTTTGATTTACTCACACCAAGAGCAACCTACAGTGTCATCATTTCCAGAATAGCAACGCGAGCGGCGCAATGAACAATGGCGGCGAGCTGGCGACGTTCGTGCAGCTGCTGCGCGCCATGTACACAACTGCCTCCAACGAGGAGCGGCGGCAGGCGACGGTGCGTCTGATGCAGGCGGAGGGCGCGCTGAACGGGCAGCAGGCGGCCGCGGTGGGGCTCGGGCTGCTGGCGACCGCGACGGAGGGCGCGGCGGTGCAGGGCTACGGGGCGGTGGTGCTGCGGCACGCGCTGGCGGCCGGGCGGCTGCGGCCCGGCGACGTCCCGACGGCGGACCTCCTCGAGTGGTACTGCACGGAGCCCAGTCTCGGCAACCTGCTGTGCGGCGGCCTGGTCGAGCTCTTCGTCGAGTGCCTCGTGCGCTCCCCCGACGCGGAGGCCTTCCTCGCGTCCCTGCTGCGCCGCGTGTGCCCCGCCGACGCCGCCGGCCTCGCCGCCAAGCCGCGGCACGTGCAGCTGCTGGCCGCCCTCGTCGACACGTGCCTCGACCCCAGCTTCGAGCGCGTGCCGCGGCAGCAGGCGGCCCCCCTCCGCCGCGCCGCCACCCGCGCCGCCGAGCACGTCCTGCGCTGCGTCACCGCCGCTCTCTACGACTTCTTCGTGGCCGCCGGCGGCGCCGGCTCCGAGGCCTTCGCGCCCGGCACGGAGGGCGGCGTGACGGCGTGCCTGCGCGTGCTGTCGCTGGTTGCCCCCGCGGCCTCGCCGGACGTGTGGGCCTCCGTCAGCCTGGCAGACACGATGGGCGCGCTGCTGCGGTGGGCGCCGGCGCAGCGGGTCGCCGTGCAGACCGCGGCGGCGCTCATCAGCGGCGCGGACGGGCCGGAGCGGCAGGCCTTTGTGTCGGCGCTGCTGGAGGCGGTGCTGGCGGCGCTGGTGTCGGCGGCCGCGCGCGGCGACGGGTGCGCCGTCCTGGACGCGGGCCTGCAGCTGCTCGAGGCGCAGCCGCGCGGGGCGCTGGCGCCGCACGCCGACGCGGTGCTGGCGTGCCTGCTGGAGGTGCTGCTGCGCGTCCCGAGCGTCCTCTTCGCCTCGCAGGCCGCCGGCGTGCTGTGCCACCTGCCGGCGGAGACCTTCGCGCGCGCCGACGCGGGCGCGCTGTGCCGCGCCGTGCACGGGATGATCGGAAAGAACCGCTTCCACCCCGAGACGGGCACCGACCCGGCCGGGCGCGCGCTGTCTGAGCAGCAGCTCGCGTTTGGCGGCTACTTTGACGTGACGTACAGCGACATGCGCAACCAGCTGGGCCGCGTGCTGGGTCTGCTGGCCGCCGCGCAGCCGGCCGCCGCCAACGCCGCGTGCCTGCAGCTGCTGCAGGGCCTGTGCGACCCCGCCGGCACCCCCGCCGACCCGCGCACGGAGGCCGGCGACGTGACGCAGCAGAGCGAGACGTTCGTGCAGTGGGAGGCGTGCGAGTTCATGCTGGACCACCTCAGCCCCGCGTTCGGCCGCAGCATGCAGTACGTCGGCGAGTGCGTCGCGGCGCTGACGGCGCGGCAGCCGGCCGACGCGGTGCTCACGCCGCTCTTCTTCAACATGCTCGCGTGCTTCTGGGCGTGCGCGGAGCCGGCGGCGCTGAACGTGTGGGAGGGCACGCTGGACATCCTGGTCACGTACGTCGAGCAGCCGCGCCAGCGCAGCGCGAGCCTCGACCACGTCGCCGCGCGCCGGCGGGCGCTGACGCTGCTGGTGACGGCGGCGACCAAGCACGGGGAGCAGCTGCCGCCGCCGCTGGTGCAGGCGCTGAGCGCTCGTCTGGAGCCGCTCTGCATGCGCGTGCACAGCAGCGAGCAGTGCTTCGTGGTCGAGACGCTGGCGGCGCTGGCGAGCTCGCAGCCCGAGGAGGCGGCGGCGCGCTACACCGACTACGTCTTGACGCCCTTCCGCCGCGTGCTGGCCGACGTGCTGGCCGGCATGACGCAGGCGAGCTTCAACGAGCTGGTTGTGGGCCGGCGGCAGGAGCAGCGCGACGCGCGCGACCAGCTGCGCGACACCCTCTCCCTCATCGCCGCCGTCTTCCGCCGCTGCCGCCGCACGCCCTCCATGGCGGCGCAGGCCCTCGAGCTCGCGCAGGACGTCGGCGCGCTGCTGGGCTTCCTGCACGGCATCCGCCCGGGCGACCTCCCCCCCGGCTACCAGAGGCTGCTGGAGATGGGCCGCGGGGAGCGCGAGCAGCACCTGCCGGGGCACACGCGGCGCAGCGAGGCGCACAACCACTCGCACGTGAACGCGGCGCGCAACAGCCTCATCAGCATCCGGCACAGCACCTACGAGCTGCTCGGCGCCCTCGGGCCGTACCTCGGGGCTGGCCGCCTGGGCGCGATGCTCGACGCCGTCGCCGCGGGCGATCTGCAGGTGCGCGACGCGCGCTCGCTGACGGAGCGCTGCCTGATGCCGGTGGCCGCCGCAAACCCCGCCGCGCTGCCCTCCTGCCTCGCCGCGATGCGCTCCTTCTTCGCGCGCCGCCGCGCGGAGGTGGCCGCCGGCCATCTGGCCCCCGCCGCGGGGCCGGGACCGAGGCGGCGGGGCGGCGGCGAGAGCCACGAGGCGGAGGTGGTGGAGCAGCGGCAGTGGCTCGCCTTCTCGCGCGACGTGCTGACGTTTGTGCGCACCAACGTGCTGGACAACGACCGCTGGCGCGCGGCCCCCGCGGAGCTGCTGACCGCCGCCACCGCCATCATCGTCGACGCGCTCTGGTGCTACGGCGACACGCAGATGCCCATCGCGCTGCTGGGGCGCCTCATGGACCTCGGCGCGACCGACGCCGCCGCGCCGCCCGAGCTCGAGGCGGCCGCGTACACGGAGCTGCTGCGCTTCGCCGTGCTACTCGACCGCCGCCAGGTGCCGCCGCGCGTGCACGAGGCCATCGTCTTCAACGCGACGGAGCCGTACTTCCGACGCTACCCGCGGCTGTGCCCCGCGCTGGAGGCCGTCGTCGGCGACCCCGCGCGCCTCGGCGACCTCAACGCCCACCTCCTCGTCTGCCGCCAGGGCGACCGCCGCCGCAAGCTCAAGGAGTTCCTCATGACCGCCGCCGAGCCGGCTCCCCCCCCTGCCTAGGTGCCACCCGCCTCTGCCACTGCTGTTTCTTTGCTGTTGTTCTGTTGTTTAGTGTTTGGCACTCTATGCTGCCACACGTTTCCGTTACGCTACTCCACTATGAACAGGGAAACTTACTCGTACGCTAATAACATATCTGCGTCGTTGCTCGTATGCACTTCAAAGCTTTCAGGGTGTTTCCTGGGAGCAAACCGAAGACGAAGATAAGATTTCACTGTCGCCCCCTATCCTGAGATGCACTCCGTGATTTTTTTTTTTTTGTTTTCTCCTCATCGACCCTTTGCGCATCCTCTGCCTTCTTTCCCCCCTCCCCCCCGTTGCGAGTCTCCTCTTTGCGGCGCCATTAAGTATTGAACTGTGCCTCACGGCCAGCTTCTGTATCGCGCACCCCCGGCATGCCCTGCGAGTACTTTGGCTTCATCCCTCCCGTCGTGCCACTGGCGGACGCGTCAGCGGGGCCTGGCGCGTTGGCGGCGCCCTCCCCCCTTACTGAGACGTCCGCGGAGGAGGAGCGGTCCCCGTCGGCGGCGGCTGAGCTGTCCGACCCGCGCGTGCAGAGCCTCTTTGAGCTGCCGTGCCCGTACCCGCTGCGGTGCGCCCGCGCGGCGGCGCTCCCGCCCAAGCCGCCGGGCTCGCTGCGCTTCGTGCTGATCAGCGACACGCACGAGCGGCACCGTGACGTGCGCACGCCGGCCGGGGACGTGCTGATCCACTGCGGCGACATCCAGCAGGGCGTCTCGCTCTCGCGCACCGCGCACGCCGTCAAAGACTTCTTCCGCTGGCTCAACGACCCAGCGCTGCACCCGCACCCCGTCAAGCTCTGCGTCGCCGGCAACCACGACCGGTGGCTCGCGCGGCAGGGGCCGGAGCGCGCGCGCGCCCTCGCCGCCCCGGCGCTGTATCTCGAGGACGAGAGCGCGCTCCTCCTGCCGGCCGGCCTGCGGGTGTACGCGTCGCCGCGCTCCGTGCGCAACTCGCGCGCCAGCCCCAACCGCGCCTTCCAGGGCAGCGGCCACTGGGCGGACCCGCGGCCCCCGCCGGCGGAGACGGAGGCCGCCGCCGCCGCCGACCGCGAGGGGCCGCTGCGGGCGGTGCGGGAGGGGGCGGCGCCGCGCGGCCCGGTGGACGTTCTGGTGACTCACCAGGCGTGCGAGCCGCGCGCCGACCTCGACGGCCAGCGCATCTTCGCCTCGCTGCGCGCGCTGCGGCCGCGCCGGCTGCACTGCTGCGGCCACCTGCACGGCACGCGCGGCCTCATGCGCCTGCCGGCCTCCGCCACGAGCGGTGGCGTGCGCACGCCGGCGGACGCGGGCGGCGGGGCGGCGGTGGTGCCGCGGCCGATGCTCCCGTCGCTGAACGCCGCCATGGTGAAGACCTCCGGTTTCAAGTACGTTGTCCAATCCGCCCTCGTCGTTGACGTGATGCTCTGAGCGTCTTCTACGGTGTTCCCACCAATATTCATTCATTCCACACCTTTTTTTTTTGCGTGCTATTTGCGTTTTTCGTTTGCATTTTTTAATCCTATATTTTCTTTTCTTTTGCTCAGCCCACTAATCGCTGTTACGTTCTACGCCACAGAAATGCACACAAACACACTCTCTCACACACACCCACACAACCGCAACTCACCTTGATGGCCGTCTCACTGCGGGCCCGAAAGTGTTATGGGATGCAGTGACAAGGACTCTCAGCATGTGTTTACCCCCTCCTTCTTCTTTTACCACTGACACTGTAATGCACCCCCTCCTCCTCCCTCTCTCGTAATTTGAAAGTGAAAAAAATACCTTTGAATCTTCATTTTCATTAATTATTTCTGTCAGATCATTTCCTACTAATTCTTATCAGTATCGAAGCACGAGTAGTGTCCACCGATTACTAGCACGCAGAACGCACTGGTACGCCGACACACACACACATACACACACACGTACTCATCTATACACAACAGTTACACTTAACAACCCATCTACCCAGCATGTTCCGCTTCCGCGTTCTCCCCAAGATGACGGCGCTGGCGGCGCTGCGCATGGCCTCCATCACGCCGGTGCCGATGCCCGCGCTGTCTCCGACGATGGAGTCGGGCAAGATCACCGAGTGGTGCGCGAAGATCGGCGACGAGATCAAGTCGGGCACGACCTTCTGCAAGGTCGAGACGGACAAGGCGGTCGCCTCCTACGACAACGCCGCCGACGAGGGCTTCCTCGCGCGCATCATCCTCGACGCGGGCAGCGAGGCGGCCGTCGGCGACACCGTCTGCCTGCTCGTCGACGACAAGGCCGACATCGACAGCGACGAGGTGAAGAACTGGAAGGACGACAACGCGGCCCCCGAGCCCGCCGCCGCCGCCGCCCCCGAGCCCGCCGCCGCCGCCCCCGCTGCTGCCGCTGCTCCGCCGCCGCCGCTGCCGCCCCGCGCGCCAGCGGTGAGCGCGTCATCGCGTCGCCGTACGCTCGCAAGATCGCCAAGGAGAAGGGCGTCGCGCTGGAGGCCGTCAAGGGCACCGGCGGCGGCGTCGGGCGCATCACGTCCAAGGACGTCGAGGCCGCCATCGCCAGCGGCGCCACCGCCCCCAAGGCGGCCGCCCCCGCCGCAGCCGCCGCGCCGAAGGCTGGCGCCGCTGCCCCCAAGGCCGCCGCCGCCGCCCCCTGCCGCCGCCGGCGCCGCCAAGCCGACGCCCGCGGTGAACCCCAACTACGTGGACATTCCCGTGAGCAACATGCGTGGCGTCATCGCGAAGCGGCTGCACCAGTCCAAGAATGTCGACGTGCCGCACTACTACCTCTTTGACGAGTGCCGCGCGGACAACATGACGGCGCTGCTGAAGCAGCTCAACGCCAAGGGCAACGGCGAGTACAAGATCACGGTGAACGACTACATCATCAAGGCGGTCGCGCGCGCGAACCTGCTGGTGCCGGAGGTGAACTCCTCCTGGCAGGGCTCCTTCATCCGCCAGTACAGCACCGTCGACGTGTCGGTGGCGGTCGCGACCCCCAACGGCCTCATCACGCCCATCATCCGCAACGCCCACGCCAAGGGCCTCGTCGAGATCTCCAAGGAGATGAAGGCGCTCGCCAAGAAGGCGCGCGACGGCGCGCTGCAGCCCAACGAGTTCCAGGGCGGCACCTGCTCCGTCTCGAACCTCGGCGCCACCGGCATCCCCGGCTTCACCGCGATCATCAACCCCCCGCAGGCGCTTATCCTCGCCATCGGGTCCGCCAAGCCGCGGCCGGAGATGGTGCTCAACGAGGAGACCGGCGAGTACGAGATGACCGGCAAGGTCGCGAGCGTCATCAACTTCACCGCCTCCTTCGACCACCGCGTCGTCGACGGCGCCGTCGGCGCGCGCTGGTTCCAGGGCTTCCACGACGCCATGGAGAACCCGCTCTCGCTGCTGCTCTAAGCAACGCGGGCGGCGGGCGGCGGGCGGCGCCGCGGGCTGCGGGGCGGGCGAGCAAGGCGCCGACGCGTGGAGACCCAGCGGGAGGCCGCGGGCCCTACTTGTGCGTCTGCGCGGTCTCTTGGTAAGTCGCCCTCCCGCCCCCGGCGTCTTTCTCTCCCATGACCACCCGCGCGCGTCCCTCCATTCCACGTCTTCGCCTCGACATATTGCGCCTCATCTCATTCTCCGTCTTATGTCTTCGTCGGTTTTTACCCCATTGTTTCCTTTTCCGCGTCTCAGTATATATATATCTTCTTTTTTTTTTGTTTCTTCGCTGCGTCTCGTCTCTCCTTCATTCTTTCTTGTTCGTCTCGTGTGCGTGTGGTATAATGCCACAAGAAGACTACCCACCGTGTAGCTGAAACCGACTCTTTTCCCTCCTCTCTCTCTCTCTCTCTCTCTTCTCCCCTTTTCTAAGTTTTTGTCTGCACGCTTTTCGTCAGAGGTGTAAAAAGAGAGAGCACTCTAGCACATGGGGGAAAGGCAGAAGAAAACGAGGGGAAAAAAAGAGGTGATTCTCCTCGTAGAAAAACACTAACACACAAACAAAAAATAATAGTCATCAAACGCATTATGCCACACCACGCACGCACACACACATACAGACGCTCTCACACATATGAAAACACATTACTTTACTCACGAACCTTATCTTTTGCTGTTCTGGATTCAAAAACAAAAAATTTCCCTTTTTTTCCCTAGTCCTTTTTCTTCATTTATCCCTCCTCCCTTCCTAGTTATTCAAAAGTTATTGTTCTAATACAAAATCTAACGTTTATTTCTTCTCACACGTTTCTTCTGTGCCTTTTTTTTTTCCCCGCTGTTGTTCCCACATATCCTCTTGCAAGCCATGTCGTCCGTACCATCACCTCTTTTTTTTCTCTTCCTCTTTTTCTGAGATAATCTCTGCGCTTGTGGCTCCGTTGTCATTTATCTGACGAGTTATTGCGCGTCTTAGAAGGGAAGCGGTTCTACAGCGACACTTGTCTCGTTGAACGCGCAAAATGCAAGAAAAAAAAAGAGGGAGACAATAGCAACAGACATTTTCTGATGAAAATGAATCCACACGGAAACTAGAGGAGTGACCTGATTTCAGGAAAAAAAAGAAAGAGCATAGAGAGACGCACAAACACCATTACCCCATTGTGAGAGATATTCCCCAAAAAATTCCACCCTTTCTTCAAACAACAACAACAAAAAAAGCCACATAAATACGGAAAAATGCGCCTCCAACACTTTTCTCTAATCTTCCCCGGACCGAAGTGGTCATGCGGCACATCATCTAACCTCGGAAAGTATTCCCTATAAAACAATTACAACAATAACAGCCACACATGTAGTCCGAATATGTGACATACACAAAAATACACGCATCGCTATTCATTCGTTGTGCACGACCGTGACTTTCTACGTGTATGCTGCATACACAGGCGTAGAAATTCAAGAGGGGTCGTGACATTGCACACGCGGAGAGATCGGTACACTCCCGAAAAGCACACCCACCCACCCACATATACACCACCGCATGCTACCGTAGGTGATTTGCCGTTTGTGAATTTTACAGAAGCTACTGTGAGCGCGGCGCCGATGTCCACATGCCAAACTGTTTATGTGTCTCTTTTTCATGCTATGATCGATAGTCTCTCCATTTTTCTTTCCATTTCTCCCCCTCTGTCTCTCTCTTTCTTCCTCGCCGACACCTCCCACAATACAGCTACAGTCAGAGCACGCAGACACAGAGACCCTTTTGTGCGGTTTGATTCTGTCCCCCTCTCCCCCCCCTCTTCTAGTTGTTGACCCATGTTCGCGGGCGGCGCGGGCGTGGACAAGACGCGGCGCATCTCGGTGGTGGTGGCGGGCGCGACGGGCAGCACCGGGCGCGAGCTAGTGTCGCAGCTGGTGTCGCACCCCGACGTCGGCCGCGTGGTGGCGCTCTCGCGGCACCCCATCCCGGTGAACCGCTGGCCGGCCGTCTTCCCGAACCTGCACCGCGCCGACGCGCTGCGCTACCTGTCGGTGGTGCCGCTGGACTGGCAGAAGGTGATGGCGGACACCTCCAACATCCCCGCCTCGTACGTCTCGCACGGCGTGTGGAGCGTCGAGGAGGAGCAGCGCGCGCGCCAGCACTACCTGCGCCACTGGAGCGCCGCCCACGAGCACTCCAACGCCGCCGACGGCGAGGACGCGGCCAGCTTCGCGCAGGGCGCCCGCCCCCTCGGCTACGTCAAGTTCCAGCCGGCCGCCCCCGGCGACGGCGCCGCCGCCTCCCCGCCGGCGGACGAGCGCGAGGCGGCGGCGCGGGAGGGCGTCAGCCGGCGGGCGGCGCTGCTGGAGAGCCAGCGCTTCCTGCAGCTGCTCCTGCACAACGCCTTCTACCGCTCCATCTTCTCGGGGCACGACGTCGCGATCAACTGCATCGGCACGTCGCACTTTTTGTCGTCGAGCCAGCTGCTCAACGTCGACTACGACCTCTCGCTCGCCTTCGCCAAGCTCGTGCGGCTCTTCAACTGCATGGAGCACGCCGAGACCAACGACGACGAGGAGCGGCTGCTGGTCGAGAGCACCAGCCAGGAGCTCGGCGGCGCGCTGTGGGGCGAGATCTACACCGCCTGCTACGGCGGCCGCCCCCTCCCCCGCACGTCCCAGGGCCCCGCCGCCGCCGTCTCCCCCTCCTACACGACGGCGACCGCCGCCGCCGCCGGCAGCGGGGAGGCGCCGGCGGACCTCTCGGCCGGCGCCGTGGGCGGGGGCGAGGAGCCGCTGTCGCTGCTGTCGCTCAGCGAGGACGACAACGTCTTTGTGCCGCTGTCGGACGAGAACAAGCCGGCGCCGGAGGACCTCAGCTGGCTGCGGCGCCGCCCCGGCAGCGGCGTGACGCTGCGGCACTTCTCGCAGCTGAGCGTGCGGGCGGCCAGCAGCCGCAGCCCCATCGCGTACCTGCGCGCGCACGGCCGCCGCGACCGCGACCTGCTCACGCTGTTCCACCGCGGCGAGTTCACCGCCCGCGGGCACGCCTCCGGCACCGCCGTCCACATCGGCGCCCGCCCCCACGTCCACGGCGGCAACGGCTCGTGGCGGGCCGCCGCGCGCGCGCTGCTGCCTCGGCGCGGGGCGCGCGCGGCGCGGGGGGCGGGCCGGGGCGGCGGCGCGGGGCTCCCCCGGCGGCCGCGACAGCGTTGCCCGCCAGCGCGCGGAGCTGCTGCTGCGGCGCGACATTGTGAAGATCTGGGAGCAGGCGAACATCACGATCTGGCGGCCGGGGGTGCTCGCGCGCGACAACATGCGGCTGCTCGAGTACGCCTTCTCGCTGGTGGAGCGGCCGCTCGACGTGCGCGCGCTCGCCGAGTGCGTCGTCGACGACATCGTCGAGTCGATCTACGCCCCGGGGCGCGCCGGCCGCGTCAAGGTCATCAACGGCAAGAGCGTCGCGCGCCGCGTGCGCATCAAGACGACCGAGGACGGCCTGGACGCGGACGACACGCAGCCGTCGCCGCACCACCTGCTGATGCGCAAGGAGGGCGCCGTCGCGGTGGGCGTGTTCCTGGTGCTGCTCGGCTTTGTCATGCGCGAGCTCGACGACTAGAGTGGGTGGGTGGGGGCAGAGGGAAAAGGCGTCTGTCGCTGCACAGCCCCCCCCCTCCTCCCTTTCCTTCTTCAACGCATCTCGTCCCTCTTCCTTCAGTTTTATTGTTATCATCGTTCTTGATGTGGGATGGCACTGTATGTATCCCTTCTTCCACTACTGCTCACACACACACACAAGATAGATAAAATGTGGTTTACTGACGCCTTGTGGTTGGTGTAAAGTCAACTGAGGCAGCATAACAGAAAAAAAAAAACACCCAAACAAACAAACAAACATGAATGCACTTTCTCAAAATGGAATTATTTGGGTGACTACTTATTTGCTCTCGCGCCAAAGTGTTCAAGGGAGCACTGCACTAATCCGCTTCTTCCCCCCACGACTCCTTTAGTCTTTCTTCCGCTGACTGCATCCTAGTGGTGTCTTATTGAAGTATAAACCGCCGCCGCAACGGTCAACGCCCCCCCCCCCCCCCCCCGCAACGCCCGCCCTCCTGTGCTGAGCGATGCGCAAGCGCGGGCGCGGGGAGAGCCCCGAGGCGGCGGACTTTGAGCAGCGGCACGTGCACGACGTCTACGAGAGCGTTGCCGGGCACTTCTCTGCGACGCGCTACCGCGGCTGGCCGCGCGTGTGCGCCTTCCTGGAGGCGCTCCCCGACTACGCCTGCGTCGCCGACGTCGGCTGCGGCAACGGCAAGTACTTTACGAGCGCGCAGACGCGCGAGGGCGGGGCGGCGCACCGGCTGGTGGTGGGCCTCGACCGCTGCGAGGCGCTGCTGCGCAGTACGCAGCGCGTGGCCGCCGACCCCAACTTCGATCCCCAGCTGGGCCCCGGGCACCGCACCCGCCGCGCGCGCCGCCGGGGGGAGGCACACGCCGCCGCCCTCCCCCGCACCGACGTGGTGCGCTGCGACGCGGGCGCCTGTCCGCTGCGCGCGGGGGTCGCCGACGCGGCCGTGAGCATCGCCGTGCTGCACCACTACGCGACGGCGGCGCGGCGCCGGGCGGCGGCGCGGGAGCTGCTGCGCGTGCTGCGGCCGGACGGCGGGCGCGCGCTGGTGTACGTGTGGGCGCTGGAGCCGCGGCTGACGGCGGCGCCCAGCGACAAGTGGGACCTCCGCCCCGACACCGGCGACGCGCTCGTCGGCTGGCGTACCGGCGACGGCGCCGCGCAGCTTGCGCAGCCGCAGAGCCTGCAGCGCTTTTACCACCTCTTCCGCGAGGGGGAGCTCGAGCAGCTCATGCGGGACGCCGCCGCCGAACTCGGCGCCGCCGTTGAGGTGGAGGAGAGCTACTTCGACAAGGAGAACTGGTGTCTTGTCGTGCGGCGCCTGCCGACCGCCCCAGCGGAGCCCTCCGCTTAGCTACTCCGTACTGCTCTATCCTTTCTCTCTCTCTCTCTTTCTCACAGGAAGTTCCGCCAAGTCCTCCCGTTTCTTCGCCGTAAAGTCTTCTTCTTTTGCGATCTTTTTTTTTTCTTCTTGCACGAAACCATCTGCTGCGGTGCCGTCGCTGTCTTTTCATGCGTAACTCTCTTTTCAACGCACACTGTTACCCCCCCCCCCCCTCCCCACCTCTCCTAATCCCACTGACACAACAAAAAGGAACTGCATCTAGCGCACTTTTGCGGGAGCAAAACAGATAAACAGGAAAGAGCATACTTGAAGATACGAAGCTCGGTGGCCCCTCCGTCCACCCCCCCCCCCCCCCGTGTCACAAAATGAGCGCCGAGTTTAGCCTTGAACCGGCGTGGGTCGCCACCACGGCGCGCGCGATAGCGGAGCGCGAGGGCGTGCCCTTCAAGGCGGCGCTGGTGGAGGCGGAGGCTGGCGGCGCCGCGGCCGTCACCGGCGACCTCCCGCGCTCCGCCGCTGCCCTCGCCGACGCGGCGCAGGCGGCGCTGCAGGCGGAGGTGGAGCGCCACCCCATGCCGCGCGGCCGCGGGCCCTCGCACGCGGCGGCCACCGCGCAGGAGCGCGCGCTCTGTGTGCAGGTGGCGGCGCGCGTGGCGACGACGGGGGCCGTGGCGCGCTGCCAGCGGGAGCGCGGCGTCGCGATTGTCTTCGAGGGCAGCGTGGAGGAGGACGGGCGCGGGGCGGCGGCGGCGCTGGAGGCTGGCACGCACACGGTGCTGGTGCGCGGTCTGCTGCACGCCTTCGAGGCCTTCGCGGAGGCGCACGCGATGCCGCGCGAGCACTACCCCCCGCGCACCGGCCGCCGCACCGCCGGCACTGTCGGCTGGGACACCATTGTGCTGCTGTACTTTGTGCACCACGTCCCGCAGCTCGCGCGCCTCGCCAGCGGCGCCGCCCTGGACGCGGCGACCGGGCCGATGGTGCGCAGCTGGCGGCGCCTGCTCGTCGCCCTGCAGACGCTTGACGCGGGGGAGGCGCCGGAGCACTCGCGCCGCCGCGGGGCGCTGGCGCTGGTCAACGGCCTCGTGATGCTCCTCTTCCAGCGGCACCGCACGCAGCAGTGCGACGTGCTGCTCCGCGGCGTCGCGCAGGCGGAGGCCGACGCAGCGGCCACCGGCGACCCCGGCCGCTCCGTCCTCGCGCCGTCGGCGCACATGACGTCGGAGGTGGTGGCGTACCACTACCACCGCGGCCGCCTCGAGCTCTACCGCCGCGACGCCGCCGCCGCCCTCGCCGCGCTGCGCGTCCGCCTACCGCCTGCTGCCGCCGGCCGGCCACGGCACCGCCCCCCAGGCGCGCAACAAGAGCCGCGTGCGCTTCTACCTCGCCGTCGCCGGTCTCGCCGGGGGCCGCGCGCCGCCGCCCGCGGTGCTGGAGAGCGACCCCGCCCTCGCCGCCGTGGTCACGCCGCTGGCCGAGGCGATGAGCGCCGGCGACCCGCGCGCGTACGAGGCGGCGCTGGAGGCGAGGGGGGACCTGCTGCGGCGCCGCGGCGTCTACGTGCTGCTACAGCGCGCGACGCTGCAGTGCCACCTGCGGCTGCTGGCGAGGGTGCACGCGGCACTGGGGCGGCTCCCTGGCGTCGACAACAGCCGCGTCACCCTCGCGGTGCTGGCGGCAGCGCTGGGCGGCGGCGCCTCCGAGGACGACTGCGCACTGTGGGTGACGCGCCTCATCGCCGGCGGCCACGCGCGCGGCTACCTCTCCTACGAGCACCGCACCATCGTTCTATCCAAGAAGGAACCCTTTCCGCAGCTCATCCCAGCAGTGGCGCCATGACCACCCCCCTCCCTTCCTCCTTCGCATACACCTTTTTAATTTGTCTTTACACACGATTAAACACTCTTGCTGTTTTGTTTTATCTTCTTTGTCGTCCGCTATTGCCCTTGTCTCACTAGTACAATCATCGAAAGCTGCGATCTGCTCCCATCCACGCAGTCACCACTCCGTGAAAATGACCGGGTTTGAGGGTGCTGCCATGTATGTGCCGTGGATCACAATTTGCGATTCAATACCAGACCCTCAACTACAATTAAAAATGCCACAAGCTCGTATCCACGACTGCCTCCTCTTCCTGAGAACTTCCTCTTTCAGCATCTTCTCTATTCAACTAGCTTTCCTTGACCGATTGTGAGCCGTTGCCGACCCACTCTTTCCTTTCCGTCACCGTCTTCTGTGGGCCAACGTGCTGCGGTGCCTCCTCCGCCCTGATGAGCAAACGAGAACAAGCATATATCTGAGCATCACGCCGTGAGATCAGTAAATCAAGTCCTTGAAATCTGAGAGCCACCGCGTGTGTCTTACCTCCCGCCGTCCGCTGCGGGACGCGCCGCGCCGCGCCATGCCCTTCTTCTCCCTTCCCCACACAACCTTTTCTCTCTTTGATTAGCTTTTCCCGAGACCGCCGCCGCGCACCGCTACTGCTGATGACACAAATTTCGACCAATAATCTGAACGATACCAAGGTAGTAAAAACAATGCAATTCCAACAAATGTTGGCTGAAAAAGCGTGCGCCGCGTGGCCTCTCTCGTCTCCCCCCGCCCGGCCGCGCCACCACTGGCCAGCGTGCTGCGGTGCCTCCTCCGCCCTGATGAGCAAACGAGAACAAGCATATATCTGAGCATCACGCCGTGAGATCATTAAATCAAGTCCTTGAAATCTGAGCGTCGGAGGCCGTCTTCCCCCCCCCCTCCCCTACCCTCTTCCCACTGCTCCCGCACCTGATGCAGAAGATAACATGCACACGGGGGGCGCTGGTCTCCAGCGTCTCCCTGGAGGGTTGCCACCCGCTGACATCAAACCCTGTTAAGCGTCATCCGCTGACGCGCGAGCACGGCCTATCTTTCTCCCCCCCCCTCCCGTCTCCGCCTCTCTGTCTCCCCGCCGCCTCGCGACACCTACACTTCGCTCGTCGTGCGCCACCGACCCGTGCGCAGCGGCGATGGATGGTGGGAGGGAGAGCCACACGCCGCCACCCCCCCCGCGCCACACACGCACGCGCTGCGCCACTGTGATGAGCAAACGAGAACAAGCATATATCTGAGCATCTCGCCGTGAGATCAGTAAAACAAGTCCTTGAAATCTGAGAGCCGCTGCGTGTGCCTTACCTCCCGCCGTACGCTGCGGGACACGCCGCGCCGCGCCATACCGTCTTCTCCCTTCCCCACACAACCTTTTCTCTCTTTGATTAGCTTTTCCCGAGACCGCCGCCGCGCACCGCTACTGCTGATGACACAAATTTCGACCAATAATCTGAACGATACCAAGGTAGTAAAAACAATGCAATTCCAACAAATGTTGGCTGAAAAAGCGTGCGCCGCGTGGCCTCTCTCGTCTCCCCCCGCCCGGCCGCGCCACCACTGGCCAGCGTGCTGCGGTGCCTCCTCCGCCCTGATGAGCAAACGAGAACAAGCATATATCTGAGCATCACGCCGTGAGATCAGTAAATCAAGTCCTTGAAATCTGAGCGTCCGAGGCCGCCTTCCCTCCCCTCCCCCCACCCCCTTTCCACTGCTCCCGCACCTGATGCAGAAGATAACATGCACGCGGGGGGCGCTGGTCTCCAGCGTCTCCCTGGAGGGTTGCCACCCGCTGACATCAAACCCTGTTAAGCGTCATCCGCTGACGCGCGAGCACGTCCTGCCTGCCTCCGCCTCCGCCTCTCCGCCTCTCCGCCTCTCCGTCTCCCCGCCGCCCCGCGACACCTACACTTCGCTCGTCGTGCGCCACCGACCCGTGCGCAGCGGCGATGGATGGTGGGAGGGAGAGCCACACGCCGCCACCCCCCCGCGCCACACGCGCGCGCGCTGCGCCACTGCGATGAGCAAACGAGAACAAGCATATATCTGAGCATCACGCCGTGAGATCAGTAAATCAAGTCCTTGAAATCTGAGAGCCACCGCGTGTGCCTTGCCTCCCGCCGTACGCTGCGGGACGCGCCGTGCCGCCGCCATGCCCTTTTCTCCCCTCCCCACACATCCTTTTCTCTCTTTAATTAGCCTTGCCCGAGGCCGTCGCCGCGCACCGCTACTGCTGATGACACAAATTTCGACCAATAATCTGAACGATACCAAGGTAGTAAAAACAATGCAATTCCAACAAATGTTGGCTGAAAAAGCGTGCGCCGCGCGGCCTCTCTCGTCTCCCCCCGCCCGGCCGCGCCACCACGGGCCAACGTGCTGCGGTGCCTCCTCCGCCCTGATGAGCAAACGAGAACAAGCATATATCTGAGCATCACGCCGTGAGATCAGTAAATCAAGTCCTTGAAATCTGAGCGTCCGAGGCCGCCTTCCCCCCCTCCCCTACCCTCTTCCCACTGCTCCCGCACCTGATGCAGAAGATAACATGCACACGGGGGGCGCTGGTCTCCAGCGTCTCCCTGGAGGGTTGCCACCCGCTGACATCAAACCCTGTTAAGCGTCATCCGCTGACGCGCGAGCACGTCCTGCCTGCCTCCGCCTCCGCCTCTCCGCCTCTCCGTCTCCCCGCCGCCCCGCCGCCCCGCGACACCTACACTTCGCTCGTCGTGCGCCACCGACCCGTGCGCAGCGGCGATGGATGGTGGGAGGGAGAGCCACACGCCGCCACCCCCCCGCGCCACACGCGCGCGCGCTGCGCCACTGTGATGAGCAAACGAGAACAAGCATATATCTGAGCATCACGCCGTGAGATCAGTAAATCAAGTCCTTGAAATCTGAGAGCCGCTGCGCGCTTCCCTCTTCACACTTCCGTTATTATTGCAACTCCAAACATCCTGCCCTCGAACGTTTTTCTTCTCATATTTCCTCGCGCGTCTCTTTACAGAGTTGCAACTGTCAATTGTAACATGCCCAGGTTTTGCCAATATGGCAATCATCCCTATTGTTTTAATTGGACAGTAGAGCTTTACGCTGAACGCGGCTGTTCTAAGTGCTTTGTTTTGCGTATGCTGCCATGGATATGTCCCAGCTGCTGTTTCACATCAACTCTTCTGCGTTTTCACCTCTTCGCTCTCTTGTTTTCTTCTCCTATTTTGGGTTGCCCCCACACAAGAGATTCAGCAAATACGAATAGTAGCGTCGTCTCACGTTTCTGTCTGCCCACATACGTAAGGATTTTACGGCAGCGTCCCACCTGCTTCCTTGTCTTCTTTTCCTTCTCTCTTCTTCTTTGTTTCCATTATTTTTTTTGCTGCTACCTCTCGTCAACACTGACGAGACCCTGGATCAGACTGCGTTTGTGATTCTCCCATGTATATGTTTTACCCCGTGCGCGGGGCGCTGGTGCTAGCGGCGCTTGCCGCTCTGGTCTTTGCGAGCGTGTGCGTCGCTGACTACACGGCGACGTCGCTTTCCTACGGCGCCGTCACCATCCCCGTCGACCGCGACGCGCGGTACGCCCAGTGCAGCTTCCAGGGCACCACGTGGCGGCTGGTGGGCGTCGCGCCGTCGCAGGGCCACCCCGCGCAGGTGAGCATGAACGATGTCCAGGTGGGCGGCTCGCTGAGCGTCGTCGGCCCCAGCGCTGCCCCCGGCGCCGACGCGGGGCGGTACGTGATGCGCGTGAGCGGCCTGACCGCCAGCGCGGCGCCGGTGTCGCTGAGCGGCTATCTGCTGCCGCACTCGCGCCTGCGCTTCGTGGGCTCGCGCACCAGCGGCGCCACCTCCTGTCACTTCTGCCTCTCCGGCCTCCTCTTTGCGTACAACACGACGCTGGAGATCGCGGACACGGAGAGCAGCGGCGGCGCCGCAACGAGCGTGGTGAGCGCTAGCTCCGCGCTGCACCTCACCTCCGCCGCCCTTTACATCACCCGCGCGCGCGCCACTGGTGCCGCCTCAATCCTCACCACCGGCCAGCTGACCGTGTCGCAGGCGGGCTTCCTGACGGTCGAGGACTCGGCGTGCACGAGCTGCAGAGGTAGCTTCGTCACGGTACGGGGCTCCCTCTCTGTGGCGACGAACGGGATGTTCCGTGTCCTGCGCGGCTCTCACTCCGCGGCGGGGGCGTCGTCGATCCTCTCGCTGGCCGCCACCAGCAGCGTCAGCGCAGGCACTCTCGTCATTTCCAGCACGGTCGCCCCCAGCGCCTACCTCCTCGCTCCGTCCTCCGGCGCCCTGCAGCTCCGCGACTCCGCGACCGCCACCTTCGTCGGCAACACCGTTCTGGGCGCGGGCCCAAACCCTCTCCCCACGTCGTGCACCGGCTGCAGCGTCTACGCCGGCGCCAACGTCTTCGGCGGCGTCGCGCTGGGCAACGCCGTCAGCGACTACACCTCCCGCGGCCTGAACCCGACGGCTGTGGTGGACGCGCGCGGCGTGGTGGTGGGCGGCGGCGCTGTCGGCTCCGTCACCTTTGCCTTCTGCGTCGCGCCGGCGTCGGCGACGGTGTCTGTCGGCCCCGAGGGTCCCGTGTGCACGTGCCGCGCCGCCCAGCTGCCGCTGCAGCAGCCCTACTGCACAGGCTTCCCGGACCCCCTCTCCGTCGAGGCCCCCGGCGCCCCCATCGGCAACTGCAGCGTCGGCTACGGCAGCCGCACCGGCGGCCCCGCCTACTGCGCGCGCTGCGACGCCGGCTACAGCATCCGCGCCAACTACGCGTCGCGCTGGCTGGCGCTCTGCGAGCCGGACCGCCGCCTCCCCACCACGCCCGGCAGCGTCCCTGGCGCCACCACCCCCGGGCCCGGCGAGGGCGGCACCGACTGGGCTGCGGCGGCCGGCGGCGGCGGCGGGGGCCTCGAGGGCACGCGCATCGCCGGCATCGTGCTGGCGGTCGTGCTCGCGCTGCTCGTCGCGGCCGCCATCGTGGTCTACTGCCTCTACTTCAAGCCCGGCGCGCGGTACCACAAGGACCCGGACGCCGAGCAGCTCGTGCGCTCCGCCGCCGCGGCGGGCGAGAACCCGCTGGCTGCCGCGCCCGGCGCCTACGACGACGGTGACGAGTACAGCGACCTCGGGCTGGGCGAAGGGTCGTCCGGGGGCGGCAGCCGCTCCGCCGAGGGCGAGGGCGTGAGCGTGGGCAGCGCTGGCAGCGGGGCCTCGCCGGGAGGCCCGCGGCCTACGGGATCTTTCTACGGCGAGGCACAGCCCACGACAGCGCCGCTCGGCGCCCCCCCGGGCAGCGCCTTTAACTCTGGTGCCGCTCCTCTTTTCAGCAACCCTCACTTCGTGTGACGCGGCGTCTACAGCCTCCGATGAGTCTTCATCGCTCTTTTCCCTTTCTTCTCTTCTTGTGCATATTCACCCACACTGTGTTTACGTTATTGGTGCCTCCCTCTCGCACTTTGTGGTCTCTCCTTGCGCGTGTCTCCGCAAGTTTTTTTTTTTTTTTGTTTTCTCTTGTGTGTCTGTTGCCCCTCTCTTCCCTTCTCTCCTTTTTTTTCCCCCTTCTACTTTTCCTGTTTGTAGTTACACAAGTTCCATCCACTGCCGTTTCTGACTCTCCTTTCTGTCCTTTTGCACTATGCTTTTGCCCCAAGGGTTCAATCTCCGTGGTGCCGGCCGTACACACCACGTTACGGACACACCTGAAGTGATATCCTATATCTACGTGACACCACGCACGATCTCCCCCCCCCTCCCCTCACCGCACCTCTACGGGGCGCACCGACTGCGCGAGCCTTGCGTTTTTGACCACAATACAATAAGAGAGGATACAAAGATGATGACTCTGTAACGGAACTGAACCTAACTGGCGGCTGCGCGCCTATTGTGAATCGGAGGCTGCAGTCCGCAAAGACTTCCTCTTCCCTATCGTTCCCGCTATCATCATCATCGCTCAATTCCACCTTTTTCCTTTTCAGTAAAATACACTAGAATAACATCAACAACACCACCACCACGATAACATATAGTATAAAAGTGATCACTACAAACAGTACTACCGCTTTGTAGATAACCAAAGACCTAGTTTCTCTTCAACTTCTGTCTCAGAGGCGTTATAAGCGTACAACAGAGAACGTTCACTCGGAGTGCGCTGCACCGTATAGAAAGTGCATTCTTCGCGACTCGACGCATAGTTTTTTGTTTCGCGTTTCCTCAGAAAGCACGTTGATTGCACGCAGCGCACTTTTCGATATTCCCTGCTATCCGTCATCTCAATTCTCTGTTTCACTTTTCGACCTTTTAGTTTTCGGATCTATTTTCTTTTGTCATTTTACCTGGATATTTCCTCTGTTCATCTGTATATTGAAACCTTTTTTTTCCAATTTCTATCTGTTCGTGCCGTCTGTTTTCCTTTTTCTTTTATCAAAAATATCATTCCGATAAATTTTCTAGCTCTATTTTTCTCTATTGACTTCTCTATCTCTATCTCTCTCCTCTCTTTTTGTTTTTTGCTCTGTTTTTTCCCTCCCGTTACGGATTCTTGTGTTTAAGCACCGTACTCTTTCCTGTGCTACTTCAAAGCCAATATCTTTCAATGCTCTTTCCCCACACGCGGTGCACGCTGCTCGCGGCGCTGCTGCTGCTTCTGGTGTTCCTCTGCGGCGGCGCGGCCGGCCAGCAGATCACACAGTACGTCACGCTCAACAACCAGCAGTTCAGCGTCGACAAGGACATGTTCCACTCGCTGAACCAGTACAACGACTGCGCCTTCGTCTTCTCCGAGTCGCTGCGCCGGTCCAAGGGGCGGCAGGTGTCGCTCATGATCACCGACGCGACCGTCGTCGGCCCCCTCCACTTCAACGGCTACGGCTCTGAGCCGGACCGCGACAAGTCCGGCGCGTACACGGCCGGCGTGCTCAACATGAAGGTGCGCAACACGTACGTCGGCATCCACAACTACCTGCTGCCCCGGTCGAACCTACGCTTTGTGTCGGTGGACTTTCAGCGGACGTCGGAGTGCCACTTTTGCTTCTTCAACCTCAAGCTCTACGCCAACAGCACGCTCGGCTTTTACGACTGCACCTTCCGCGGCGGCAACGGCGCCCGGGCGTACGAGTTCCGAGACGGGCTCTACGTGTATGCGTCGGTGATGTACTTCGCTCGCTTGCACGCGTACGGCCTGGGCGGCTTCGTCAATTTCGTGAATCCCAACATCAACACCAAGTCGTTCGTTACGATCGACGAGTGCCTGTGCCAGGACTGCAGCGGCTTCTTCGCGAAGATTGACGGCACGATGACTCTGGAGGACACCAGTATGTTCCGTGTGTGGCACTCACAGCTATACGGCTCCAGTGGCAATTTTATGGAGCACTGGGGCGACATCTCTCTCCAGGACAGCTCCTACTTGCTGGGTTGGCTCTACGGGAGCGGCACCCTCCTCCTCTTCAACAACGGCATCTCCTTCCGCCGCACCTCCACCTTCGGACTGTACAACAGCGTCGGGGACTGGCTCAGCAGCAAAATGATCTCCGCTGGGCGCGCCACCCAGGTGTATGGCGGCAACAACACCATTCACGGCCGGTACCTCCCGGATACCAACGGCGACTACCGAGGCAACTATTTTGATGCCCGTTTTTTTATCAAGGGCGACGGTACGGACATTAACGGAGGAGGCCGGTCGAGTGGATTCTGTCTGGAGTCTGCGAACGCCGGTACCTACATGAAGGACGGCAAGTCTATTTGCCGCTGCAAGGACGACCGCACCTTCACCTTCAATGAACCATACTGCACGGCGTTCCCCGACCCCTACACCATCGACAACACTGGCTGCACCCCCCTGTGGTGCGAGGTGCCGCTGTGCCTGATGGGGATGAACTTCAACATGTGCGGCCGCTGCAAGGAGGGGTACATGAACAACTACCGCGGCACGTGCGACCCGAACCCCTTCTACGTGCCGCCGCCGACAACCACGACGACGACCACGACGACCACCACGACCACCACGACCACCACCACGCCGGAGCCCGGCGTCCCCACGCCCTCGCCGACGCCCGCGCCGCCGACGACGACCACGACCACGACCACGACGACGACCACGACGCCGGAGCCGACGCCGGAGCCGACCGACCCGCCGACGCCCGCGCCGCCGCCGACGGACGCGCCGAAGCCCGGGCAGCAGAACGGGACGAGCTGGCAGGAGCGCTACGACGAGATGCGCAAGCAGAACTCGAGCGGGCTGCAGCCGACGCGCATCATCGGCATCGTGCTGGCGGTCATCGTGGTGGCCGCGCTGGTCATCGCGGTGGTGGTGTACTGCTGCTGCTGCAAGCCCGGCGCGCCGTGCGCGAAGGACGACAAGGACGAGCTTGGCGGGCCGCGGCAGCAGCAGCAGAAGGAGTCGCACGCGCTGCCGGGGCGCAACCGCACGTCGGCGGAGATGATGGGCACCGACGGCAGCGACAACTCCAACTACGCCTCCAACAAGGCGGCGGAGCGCAACCCGCTGCTGCCGCCCGACGGCGCCGACCCCTACGGCGCGCCGTACGAGGACCCGTACGCGCAGGCGCTGCCGCCGGCCGGCGCCGGCCCCGCTGGCGGCTACGACGCCTACGGCTACAGCGCTGCCCCGGCCGACGCGTACGGCTACGGCAACGCGCCCGGCGGCGGCTACGGCTACGGCGACTCACCCGGCGCCCGCCGCCACAGCGTCGACTACCTGTAGCTCTTTTCTCCCTCTCTCCCTCTCCCCCATTCTCCCCTCTCTTCCCCCCCCCCCCCTCCGCATTAGGTAAACAGCTAAAGCCTGTCGGTCACAGAGGTACTCCAAGTATTCTCTTATACGCACGTGTATACAAAACTGGACACCGTGAAGCGGAAGAGAGGCTCTCCTATCAAATAAGCAGGCACCTTCCTCTCTTTCTGTTCCACGCATGATATAACAGTGTTCAGTGAATCCTATAACGCTGCCTTTTCCTTTTCCCTGCTGACCAAGCATACTGTTTCCTTTTCCCCCAATTTTCTCTGTTTAAATCTTCCTTTTATCTCTCTCTGTCTCTCTGTCTCTCTGTCTCTCTTTCTCTTTCTCTCTCTCTGTCTTTTAACTTGTTTGTGAAGGAACATTATTGTCTGTTGTCCTCGTATCTCCCTAATTTTCTTGTGGAAGAAGTAATCTGGAACCCCCCCCCCTCACTGGCCCCAGTCGACTTGTGCAAAGAAACATGCGAATAAGTAAGCACCCGGTGGCCCATACGCCTGTTTTCTTCGACTTGAACTGATCATTTTTTTTTCTCTTCACCTGTTTTGTGCGCTCAATGCACCTTTTCAGCATTCTCAAACTTTTAAATATCTCCGTTCTATGAGAGATTACATCTATTAGTAGAGATAGTGGCGAAATGCCCTCCCGCACTGTTGCGGTATCCACTCGAAACTTCACGTTCACCCGCCAAGAACGACAGTACAAGAAAAGTGGAAACAACCATGTAGAGGTCCCACTCATCGTACCATTTACCTCCGCTCCATTCGTGAGTAGGGTGAAGTGTAGTACGCTCTAAGCGAAATCATAATAAAATCTCACAATTCTCTATTCTTCTCCCAAATGCTTATGTGTATTGATTCAAATTTTACTTTTTTTTTTTTTGACCTGCCCTTTTCCGAACTTCCCTATTCGGACTTCTCTCAGCCTGGTGCATCCCTCATTCAAAGCTCTGCCTGTCACCTTTTTAAATAAATGCTCTCTAGCATGGCATTTCACTTCGGTCAAATTTACAAAAAAAAGAAAGAAAAAAAAAGACGCTTTTTCTCTGCACTGTTTGCTGTTTTCTGAAACTCTTATTCTTCATGTGGAAAGAAAAAGGAGTCATTTCTTTAATTTTGGTAGGGTCCTATAGCCCTCTTTTTCCTAGTGCATGTAGTGTGATAAAGTCAGTATCATGGCGCCAGTCAAGAATTCTTATATATATACAAATACTGTGACTATGTTTAGTGTAACAGAGGAGAAGAGAAACAACATACACACGTTAGATGCGCAGTCATAAATAACTTCCCTTACTAGCTAGCTGCCTGCATTATTTTTGTCGGATTTGATATATATCTACGTAAGTGAATAGGAAAAGTGCAACTGACGTTCTACTAATCTTCCTCTTTCTGCGCGACTCCCATTGCTGCTTCGCCACCTTTCTGCCATCACGCCTGTGCTCTCTGATTGCAACGCGGTCAGCAAGGAATGAATGAGACAACGGCAACGCCAGTTTTGGTCGCCACCTATGCTTATCTTATGAGGCTCCCGGCTCCGCCTATTCATCTGGAAGGCCTAACTGTGCCATATCACTCTCCTTCTGCGTAAACGAACAAATAAACATACATTAACACATACACATACAGTTAAACTCTCCTCATTCTCCCATACTTTTAAAGCTAACTGATCTTTTTTTTTTTTTTTTTTTTGCTTCTTTTCCTTTCTTCTCAGTACCTCTCTTTACATATACCCTTTTTGATTATTTTTTTTGCTTATACTTTTGTTTCTTAATAACATTTTCTCGTTTATGTATTCAAGTGGTTAGGAAGACCTTACCACTTCCCTCACTTCGACAACACCATTCTTTCGATCCAGTGCCCCAACTCCTTTCCTGGCCTCTGCCACTCTCTTCAATGCTCACTCCCCACACGCGGTGCACGCTGCTCGCGGCGCTGCTGCTGCTTCTGGTGTTCCTCTGCGGCGGCGCGGCCGGCTATCAGATCACACAGTACGTCACGCTCAACAACCAGCAGTTCAGCGTCGACAAGGACATGTTCCACTCGCTGAACCAGTACAACGACTGCGCCTTCGTCTTCTCCGAGTCGCTGCGCCGGTCCAAGGGGCGGCAGGTGTCGCTCATGATCACCGACGCGACCGTCGTCGGCCCCCTCCACTTCAACGGCTACGGCTCTGAGCCGGACCGCGACAAGTCCGGCGCGTACACGGCCGGCGTGCTCAACATGAAGGTGCGCAACACGTACGTCGGCATCCACAACTACCTGCTGCCCCGGTCGAACCTACGCTTTGTGTCGGTGGACTTTCAGCGGACGTCGGAGTGCCACTTTTGCTTCTTCAACCTCAAGCTCTACGCCAACAGCACGCTCGGCTTTTACGACTGCACCTTCCGCGGCGGCAACGGCGCCCGGGCGTACGAGTTCCGAGACGGGCTCTACGTGTATGCGTCGGTGATGTACTTCGCTCGCTTGCACGCGTACGGCCTGGGCGGCTTCGTCAATTTCGTGAATCCCAACATCAACACCAAGTCGTTCGTTACGATCGACGAGTGCCTGTGCCAGGACTGCAGCGGCTTCTTCGCGAAAATTGACGGCACGATGACTCTGGAGGACACCAGTATGTTCCGTGTGTGGCACTCACAGCTATACGGCTCCAGTGGCAATTTTATGGAGCACTGGGGCGACATCTCTCTCCAGGACAGCTCCTACTTGCTGGGTTGGCTCTACGGGAGCGGCACCCTCCTCCTCTTCAACAACGGCATCTCCTTCCGCCGCACCTCCACCTTCGGACTGTACAACAGCGTCGGGGACTGGCTCAGCAGCAAAATGATCTCCGCTGGGCGCGCCACCCAGGTGTATGGCGGCAACAACACCATTCACGGCCGGTACCTCCCGGATACCAACGGCGACTACCGAGGCAACTATTTTGATGCCCGTTTTTTTATCAAGGGCGACGGTACGGACATTAACGGAGGAGGCCGGTCGAGTGGATTCTGTCTGGAGTCTGCGGCCAGCGGTACCTACATGAAGGACGGCAAGTCTATTTGCCGCTGCAAGGACGATAAGACGTTCACCTTCAATGAGCCGTACTGCACGGCGTACCCCGACCCCTACACCATTGACAACACCGGTTGCCACCTCGCGGGGTGCGAGGTGCCGCTGTGCCTGAGGAATACGCAGTTCAACATGTGCGGCCGCTGCAGTGAGGGGGCCATGAACGACTACCTCGGCCACTGCGTTGTGAACCCCTTCTACGTGCCGCCGCCGACGACCACGACGACAACCACGACGACCACCACGACCACCACGACCACCACCACGCCGGAGCCCGGCGTCCCCACGCCCTCGCCGACGCCCGCGCCGCCGACGACGACCACGACCACGACCACGACGACGACCACGACGCCGGAGCCGACGCCGGAGCCGACCGACCCGCCGACGCCCGCGCCGCCGCCGACGGACGCGCCGAAGCCCGGGCAGCAGAACGGGACGAGCTGGCAGGAGCGCTACGACGAGATGCGCAAGCAGAACTCGAGCGGGCTGCAGCCGACGCGCATCATCGGCATCGTGCTGGCGGTCATCGTGGTGGCCGCGCTGGTCATCGCGGTGGTGGTGTACTGCTGCTGCTGCAAGCCCGGCGCGCCGTGCGCGAAGGACGACAAGGACGAGCTTGGCGGGCCGCGGCAGCAGCAGCAGAAGGAGTCGCACGCGCTGCCGGGGCGCAACCGCACGTCGGCGGAGATGATGGGCACCGACGGCAGCGACAACTCCAACTACGCCTCCAACAAGGCGGCGGAGCGCAACCCGCTGCTGCCGCCCGACGGCGCCGACCCCTACGGCGCGCCGTACGAGGACCCGTACGCGCAGGCGCTGCCGCCGGCCGGCGCCGGCCCCGCTGGCGGCTACGACGCCTACGGCTACAGCGCTGCCCCGGCCGACGCGTACGGCTACGGCAACGCGCCCGGCGGCGGCTACGGCTACGGCGACTCACCCGGCGCCCGCCGCCACAGCGTCGACTACCTGTAGCTCTTTTCTCCCTCTCTCCCTCTCCCCCATTCTCCCCTCTCTTTCTCCCCCCCTCCGCATTAGGTAAACAGCTAAAGCCTGTCGGCCACAGAGGTACTCCAAGTATTCTCTTATACGCACGTGTATACAAAACTGGACACCGTGAAGCGGAAGAGAGGCTCTGCTATCAAATAAGCAGGCACCTTCCTCTCTTTGTGTTCCACGCATGATATAACAGTGTTCAGTGAATCCTATAACACTGCCTTTTCCTTTTCCCTGCTGACCAAGCATACTGTTTCCTTTTCCCCCCAATTTTCTCTGTTTAAATCTTCCTTTTATCTCTCTCTGTCTCTCTGTCTCTCTGTCTCTCTTTCTCTTTCTCTCTCTCTGTCTTTTAACTTGTTTGTGAAGGAACATTATTGTCTGTTGTCCTCGTATCTCCCTAATTTTCTTGTCGAAGAAGAAATCTGAAACCCCCCTCTCACTGGCTCCAGTCGACTTGTGCAAAGAAAGATGCGAATAAGTAAGCTCCCGATGGCCCATACGCCTGTTTTCTTCGACTTAAACTGATTATTTTTTTTCTCTTCGCCTGTTTTGTGCGCTCAATGCACCTTTTCAACATTCTCAAACTTTTAAATATCTCCGTTCTATGAGAGATTACATCTATTAGTAGAGATAGTGGCGAAATGCCCTCCCGCACTGTTGCGGTATCCACTCGAAACTTCACGTTCACCCGCCAAGAACGACAGTACAAGAAAAGTGGAAACAACCATGTAGAGGTCCCACTCATCGTACCATTTACCTCCGCTCCATTCGTGAGTAGGGTGAAGTGTAGTACGCTCTAAGCGAAATCATAATAAAATATCACGATTCTCTATTCTTCTCCCAAATGCTTATGTGTATTGATTCAAATTTTACTTTTTTTTTTTTTGACCTGCCCTTCTCCGAACTTCCCTATTCGGACTTCTCTCAGCCTGGTGCATCCCTCATTCAAAGCTCTGCCTGTCACCTTTTTAAATAAATGCTCTCTAGCATGGCATTTCACTTCGGTCAAATTTACAAAAAAAAGAAAGAAAAAAAAAGACGCTTTTTCTCTGCACTGTTTGCTGTTTTCTGAAACTCTTATTCTTCATGTGGAAAGAAAAAGGAGTCATTTCTTTAATTTTGGTAGGGTCCTATAGCCCTCTTTTTCCTAGTGCATGTAGTGTGATAAAGTCAGTATCATGGCGCCAGTCAAGAATTCTTATATATATACAAATACTGTGACTATGTTTAGTGTAACAGAGGAGAAGAGAAACAACATACACACGTTAGATGCGCAGTCATAAATAACTTCCCTTACTAGCTAGCTGCCTGCATTATTTTTGTCGGATTTGATATATATCTACGTAAGTGAATAGGAAAAGTGCAACTGACGTTCTACTAATCTTCCTCTTTCTGCGCGACTCCCATTGCTGCTTCGCCACCTTTCTGCCATCACGCCTGTGCTCTCTGATTGCAACGCGGTCAGCAAGGAATGAATGAGACAACGGCAACGCCAGTTTTGGTCGCCACCTATGCTTATCTTATGAGGCTCCCGGCTCCGCCTATTCATCTGGAAGGCCTAACTGTGCCATATCACTCTCCTTCTGCGTAAACGAACAAATAAACATACATTAACACATACACATACAGTTAAACTCTCCTCATTCTCCCATACTTTTAAAGCTAACTGATCTTTTTTTTTTTTTTTTTTTGCTTCTTTTCCTTTCTTCTCAGTACCTCTCTTTACATATTCCCTTTTTGCTTCTTTTTTTTGCTTATATTTTTGTTTCTTAATAACATTTTCTCGTTTATGTATTCAAGTAGTTAGGAAGACCTTACCACTTCCCTCACTTCGACAACACCATTCTTTCGATCCAGTGCCCCAACTCCTTTCCTGGCCTCTGCCACTCTCTTCAATGCTCACTCCCCACACGCGGTGCACGCTGCTCGCGGCGCTGCTGCTGCTTCTGGTGTTCCTCTGCGGCGGCGCGGCCGGCCAGCAGATCACACAGTACGTCACGCTCAACAACCAGCAGTTCAGCATCGACAAGGACATGTTCCACTCGCTGAACCAGTACAACGACTGCGCCTTCGTCTTCTCCGAGTCGCTGCGCCGGTCCAAGGGGCGGCAGGTGTCGCTCATGATCACTGACGCGACCGTCGTCGGCCCCCTCCACTTCAACGGCTACGGCTCTGAGCCGGACCGCGACAAGTCCGGCGCGTACACGGCCGGCGTGCTCAACATGAAGGTGCGCAACACGTACGTCGGCATCCACAACTACCTGCTGCCCAAGTCGAACCTGCGCTTTGTGTCGGTGGACTTTCAGCGGACGTCGGGGTGCCACTTTTGCTTCACCAACCTCAAGCTCTACGCCAACAGCACGCTCGGCTTTTACGACTGCACCTTCACCGGCGGCGGCAGCGGCGCCACGGCGTACGAGTTCCAAAACAGCTTCTACGCCTTCGCGTCGGTGGTGTACTTCGCTCGCTTGCACGCCAAAGGGGTGGGCACCTTTTTCAATTTCGTCAGCCCCGACATCAACACCAAGTCGTTCGTGACGATCGACGAGTGCTTGTGCAAGGATTGCACCGGCTCTTTAGTGAAGGTTGACGGCACGATGAACTTGGAGGACACCAGCATGTTCCGTGTGTGGCACTCGCAGCTGTACGGCTCCAGCACCAGCACTGTCGTGGCGCACTCGGGCAGCATCTCGGTCGACGATAGCTCCTACTCGCTGGGCTGGCTCTACGGGAGCGGCACCCTAGTTAACCTCAACAACGGCATCTCCTTCCGAGGCACCTCCACCTTCGGACTGTACAACAGCGTCGGGTATGGGCTCAGCGGCACGATGATCTCCGCTGGGCGCGCCACCCAGGTGTATGGCGGCAACAACACCATCAGCGGCGCGGTACCTCCCGGATAACAACGGCGACTACCGAGCAACAATTTAGACGCGGGTTTTTTTATCAAGGGCGACGGTACCAACATTAACGGAGGAGGCCAGTCGAGGGATTCTGTCTGGAGTCTGCGGCCAGCGGTACCTACATGAAGGACGGCAAGTCTATTTGTCGCTGCAAGGACGATAATACGTTCACCTTCAGTGAACCATACTGCACGGCATTCCCCGACCCCTACACCATCGACAACACCGGCTGCACCCCCCTGTGGTGCGAGGTGCCGCTGTGCCTGATGGGGATGAACTTCAACATGTGCGGCCGCTGCAAGGAGGGGTACATGAACAACTACCGCGGCACGTGCGACCCGAACCCCTTCTACGTGCCGCCGCCGACGACCACGACGACGACCACGACGACCACGACGACCACCACGACCACCACCACGCCGGAGCCCGGCGTCCCCACGCCCTCGCCGACGCCCGCGCCGCCGACGACGACCACGACCACGACCACGACGACGACCACGACGCCGGAGCCGACGCCGGAGCCGACCGACCCGCCGACGCCCGCGCCGCCGCCGACGGACGCGCCGAAGCCCGGGCAGCAGAACGGGACGAGCTGGCAGGAGCGCTACGACGAGATGCGCAAGCAGAACTCGAGCGGGCTGCAGCCGACGCGCATCATCGGCATCGTGCTGGCGGTCATCGTGGTGGCCGCGCTGGTCATCGCGGTGGTGGTGTACTGCTGCTGCTGCAAGCCCGGCGCGCCGTGCGCGAAGGACGACAAGGACGAGCTTGGCGGGCCGCGGCAGCAGCAGCAGAAGGAGTCGCACGCGCTGCCGGGGCGCAACCGCACGTCGGCGGAGATGATGGGCACCGACGGCAGCGACAACTCCAACTACGCCTCCAACAAGGCGGCGGAGCGCAACCCGCTGCTGCCGCCCGACGGCGCCGACCCCTACGGCGCGCCGTACGAGGACCCGTACGCGCAGGCGCTGCCGCCGGCCGGCGCCGGCCCCGCTGGCGGCTACGACGCCTACGGCTACAGCGCTGCCCCGGCCGACGCGTACGGCTACGGCAACGCGCCCGGCGGCGGCTACGGCTACGGCGACTCACCCGGCGCCCGCCGCCACAGCGTCGACTACCTGTAGCTCTTTTCTCCCTCTCTCCCTCTCCCCCATTCTCCCCTCTCTTTCTCCCCCCCTCCGCATTAGGTAAACAGCTAAAGCCTGTCGGTCACAGAGGTACTCCAAGTATTCTCTTATACGCACATGTATACAAAACTGGACACCGTGAAGCGGAAGAGAGGCTCTCCTATCAAATAAGAAGGCACCTTCCTCTCTTTCTGTTCCACGCATGATATAACAGTGTTCAGTGAATCCTATAACACTGCTTTTTCCTTCCCTCTGTTGACCAAGCATACTGTTTCCTTTTTTCCCTATTTTGCTCATCTTTTTTTTTTCTCTTTCTTTACAGGCACATTGTTTTTTTTTTCCTTTTTTCCTTTTTTTTTTTTACTCTGTGTGTGTGATTGGTTCACACTATAGGTAATCTTACACGCACACACATACAAAACATAAGCAGCAACAACAACAACATAAATGGAACAATTTAATTGATTAATAAACCACACAAAGCAAATTTATGCTTTCTTCAATGGAGCAGTGCTTCAAACTTGCTTTTAGCTGACGGGTATGATCGTGTTCCGTGGAACCGTTATCTCCATAGTTCTCTTCTTTAGGTTCTTCGACCATCGTACACCCTGCTTTGCTTATGATTTGTTGGAAACAATGGTTTCAAAGTATGATTTCATTCTCTAAACGAGTTTATTTATTGCTTCAGCTTGTCCGTTTCTCTTTTTCTTCTTACTCACCGTGCTTAAACTTCTCTCACCATGATGAGAATGCTTTTCTTTTGTTTTACTTGTCAGTTTACTTATTCAGGGAAACTCTTTGTGCGTCGCTGAAGGCGATGTGTTAGATTATAAACCTTTAAACATTCTCATTTTTATTCTATCTTTTCATGCCTACTTTACCGTGCCTATGAATCTCAACAACTAAAAAAAAAGAAAAAAACAAACAAACAAACATATCAACTGCGCTCCTGGCAGCTGAATCACTTTTGTTTTCTCGTGTGACTTGAAATGCTTTGATGACCGCGCAGTAATTGCAGTTCCGACGCTCTCTCTGGGTGACTTCGCGCACACGTCATGCCCTGGGCAGCTGATAGTATATGCAATATGCAGCGCTTTCCTCAGCATCACTTGCTTATGAGCCCTTTCTTGTCGCTTCCGTGCTCACTTTTATTACGCTGCATCTACCTTCCACCCATTCTGTTTTTCTGTTACCTCACTTCAACGTACCGTCCCACGCAAAAGGTAGAAATAAAATACGCACACACACACACACACACCTGTCGATTGTGCCCATTTGTTTGTACTTTTCTTATATATATATAAGATCTTTTTACTTGATCTTGTAGTTTCTTCATCCCCTTCCTGTATTGCACATTTTTTTTTTCACGTCAACACAAACATCATAGTTCACACACATACCGGCACGCGCATCCGCGCGGCTTCTTCTATCTCTCTCTTAATCCTTTCTATGGACGGAGACAGCGACGACAGGCTGTACGAGGTGCTACTGCGCCGCACCGTGGGCGACTCGTCAGAGGCCACTGCAGAGGAGCTGACGGAGGCCCTGCGCGCCGCTTTCCCTCATGCCGTGGACGCGAGCGGGCCTGTACACACGCTGGCTGGCGGCGGCGGCGACTCCACGCGTTACCTCTCCGGCACGCGGCGGGTGGTGGTGAAGCGCCCCCCTGGCCCGTCCGCCGACGCCGGCGCGAGGGGGGCCGCCGGGGAGGAGGAGGCGGCGGCGCTGCTCGGACTGTTGCGCGCGTACGCCCGGTACGCCGAGCGCACCGCCGCCGAGGTGGGGGCGCTGGGCAGCGGCGGCGACGACATGGACGGCGCCGGGCGCCTCGACAGCGGCAGCGAGGACGGCAGCGGCAGCGACGAGCTCGGGGCGACGGTCGTGCTGGCCGGCGCGCGCGGGGCGTCGGGGCCGCGGTGCTCCTCCTCCAGCGGCGCCGCCACGCGCGACGACGGGGGGGCCTGCAGGCGGCGGCAGCTGCTGGACCGCCTCTGCGAGTGCGCCGCCGCGGTCGGCGCCTTCCTGAGCGCGGCGCTGTTTCCCGCTGACGCGTCACCGGGAACGCCCTCGCCGGCGGTGCTGCGGGTGCGCGCGGCGCTGCTGCTGTTTGTGCGCCAGCAGCTCTCGCGCCAGCTGCTGGCGGCGCTGTCCGGCGCGCGCGCGCCGCTGGGCAGCCGCCGCTCCACGCCGCGCGTCAGCACGACCGTCTCGAGCAGTCCCCGCCAGCGCGACGAGGACGCCGACGACGCGGACGAGGGTGGGGCGCGGCGGCAGTCCGTGGCGCGCGCGATGCTACCCCACTGGCTGTGGGTGTTTGTGCTCTGCGGCCTCGCTGACGATGCGGCCGCAGGGTCCTCTGAACCCGCGGTGGCGCTGTTGGCGCTCGCGGAGGGACTGACGCGGGATTACGTCACGCGACAGTGCCAGAAGGGCTACGTCGACGCGCTCGTGAGCCGCAGCGTCTTCGGCAGCCACGCCTACACGGGACCCGCCGCCCACACCCCCGACGGCCCCTCTCGCCCGTTCCTCTCGGGTCGCGCTCGCCGCCTTGCGGACCTCTTCCCCGAGCAGGGCGACGGGCGGCGGCAGTCGGGGGCGCACGAGCGCGGAGGCGACTGGGACGACGCCACGGACGGACTGCTCCTGCACAGCGGCACCAGCAGCGTCGGGCGCCCACTGGCGGAAGCAGCGGCTTTCGGCACCGCCGCCACCGCCGCGCCCGGCCCCGGCCCCGCGCCGACCGACATGACGCCGCTGCGCTCGGTGCTGCTGATGAGCGGCCGCCTGGGGCAGTCGGCGGACGGGCTCGGCGGCCTCACCGCACGCGGTCTCGCCCTCGATCCTGCGTTTGGAGCGCTCGCCAGCGTGACGCCGCCCGCGTCGGGGCGCGTTGAGCGCGGCGGCGGCAGCGGCCTGCACGCGCGGCAGCAGGCGCGCCTCGCCCGCGCGGAGAAGGAGCTCGCGGCCGCCAAGAAGGCGCTGCAGTTCGGCGTCAAGTTGGGATCCCTTTATGGCACGCAGGACATCAACGGACTGCTGCCGCTGCTGCCCGCCACTCGCGGCCCTGAGGTCGGCCCCTCCAGCGTCCTCTCGCCCGGGACCCTCCCGGAGCGCGGCGGCGGCGCTGGCACCCCCATTTTCGCGGGGCTCGAGGATGACGCCTACGATCGCAGCGCGCACTGGCGCCGCCACCGCCCCCACGGCCGCGTGCTGCGCAGCCCGGATGGTGTTGGCAGCACTCTGAGCGACGACCACCCTCTGTTGCGCCCGCCGTTTGTCTTCGCCGCCGCCGCCTCGCACTTTGCGCAACGGCCGCGACAGAGTCGGCTGATCGCGGCCATGCGCGGCGCGGTGCGCGCGTACCTACAGCGCCGCGGCAGCGCAGCGGCGCCACTGGCCAGCGATGACACCGGCACAGAGGTGGTGCTGCTGCTGGCGCTGACGGTACTGGGGCACAGCCTCGGGTGCGAGCAGCCACTTTCTCCCCCTGCCGCCGCCGCCGGGCTTGCCCTGCACCTGCGCGCGGCGGCTGTGCCGGCGACGCTCGCAAGCGCCGCGCTCGTTGCCGTTGTGCGGCAGAACGTTCATCTTGCAGAGACTTTTGTGGCGGTGCTAGTGCAGCTCGTGGCTTCCTCAGCGTCGTCCGTGCCCCCAGCGACGCCGTCGCTGCCTTTGCTGCGCGGCGCGCGCCTACCCAACGAGGAGCCGCCCGCCGCCGTGTACGCGCGCGTGTGGCTGGCGCACTTTGAGCAGGTGGCCGACACCACCAAGCACCTCTTCCGCACCGGCCATGGCGCCCCGCGCACGCTAGAGAGCGTCGTGTGGTACCTCGCGAGCCTCGCCAGCTACTTCGGCGCCGTCTGTCGTCGCCTGCTGCCCCGCCCCCCGACCACAGCGGCGGCGCTCCCGGCCCGGCCGTCCCCCGCGGCGGCGGCTGCGCTGCAGGAGCTCGTTCTGCTGCCGGCCGACCGCGTGGCGCCGGCGCTGGTGGACTTCATGGAGGCACTGGTGGTCAGCATTGGCGAAGGGGGCGACAACGACGCTCCCGCCGATGACGAAACGGGCGGCGGTGTTGGCGGCACCTTTCGCTACGCCGTCGAGGAGACGAGCCCCACGTCGCCCACCTTCCACGGCCGCTCCGACAGCGCGCGCGGCGGCGACGGCATGGCGCTGCTAGAGGCGGGCGGGGAGGGCGGGGGCGACGCGGCGGGGCCAGCCGGCAAACGTCTCCCCACCAGCGTCCTGTGTGTTCACTACTACCTCGCTTTTGTGGACACGCTGCTGGAGGCCGCCGTCGCCGCTGGGGCGAAGCCCTTGTTTCTGACGAGTCTGCTGCTGGGCCTTCGCCGTTGCGGACACTCCCCCTACACCTGCGACCGCAGTTCGCTGGCAATGACGGGCTCCCCGGTGTTGCCACCGCCCCCGACACGGAGCGGAGCGGGCGACTCCCCCTCGGGTGATGCCGGCGCGGAGCCACTGGGACTGCTCCAGTCGTACCTGGACGACTACTGCAACGTGGTCATTCAGCGGGAGCTCGCTGGCAGCTCGCAGGAGCGCGGCGGAGGCGTCGTCGTCGTCATGGAGACGCACGGGCGCGGCTCGACGGAGGGACGACCGTCGGGTGACGTGTGGAGTGATCGCTTGGGCTCCGCGCGCGACGCAGCCGCCGGGGCGGAGGAGAAGGACGCAGAGGCCGCTGAAGACGGCGCGGTGCCGCCGCTGCAATGGCCCTGCGACCACGTCAGCGCCAAGGATCACTTCACGCGTGTGTCGCAGCACGTGCTGCTCGTCGCCGAGTACTGCGCGGAAGCTGACGGGGCGGCCGCGGGTCGCACCGACAACCACCGGCGCGCGGCGCCACAGCGGTTGCTGGTGAGTGGTCTGACGTCGCTGCTGGACACCGCCGGCGGGGCGTGCACACAGCTGCTGTCGCTGCCCTACTCCGCTCCCCACACGCGCGTCGTTTACTCGCCCACATCGCTTGCCATGTCGCCCACCCACGCCGCCGCGAGCACCGTCTCCAGCACGTTGTGGCGCCTGCAGCACGAGGACGGCCTCCGACTGCGCATTTGGATGCTGAAGCTGCTCTCCACGGCGGCTCTCCCGTTCGACCAGGACCACCAGCTCTCCTGCGCGCGCGCGCTGCGCCGGGAGGCGGCGGTACCGCCGGACTACCGCGACGCCTTGTGCGGGGCGCTGACGGCCACCGACTCTGCGCTGCCACACCAGTTCTCGACGACGTACGTGCGACTCATCTTTCTGCGCCTCGTGCAGTCCTTCTACTCGTCGTCGGCGACCGCGACCTCCGGCGCACTGGAGCGCAGCGCGTGCGGCTCAGAGAGGGCATTGGACGCGTCGGGCGGCGCGGAGGCGGCGGCCCAGCGGGCCGAGGCGCTGTGGTCGACGTACCTCGTGCAACTGCTGCGCGCGCTGCGGACGCTGTGCGAGCACCACCTCGAGGCGCACCGCTCGGCGCTGAAGCTCTCCGTCCCCGCCGTCCTTGCGCGCCTGCTGCAGACGATCGAGGTTGCCGCCGCGTCACCAGGCGCGACCGACGACGCCAGCGCCTCCGACTCCCCGCGCGACGTGCGGCGCGGCAGTGACCCTGGGACGCAGCGCTCTCCCGCCGTGACGCCGATGCCGAAGAACTTTGTCGATTTCGAAGACTTCAGCGGCAGTGATGGCGGCAGTGAGGCCGGCGGCGGCGGGGACAGTGACGAGGCCGCTGACGGTGCCGGCGCCACTTCTGCGGAGACGCCCGCGAACGGCGACGAGGATGTCGGCGAGGGTGACCAAGCGTCGGCGGACGCCGCGCCGCCGGAGCTTGGGTTGCCCCGGCTGCCTGCGCTTTCTTTTGCGGGGCTCGGCCCTGCGCTCTACTACGCGTCGTCCGGTGACACCGGCGCTGCGCAGGAGGAGGCACTCATTTCGCAGGGCTACAACCACCCCGGGGGGGACGGCCTCCAGGGCGACGGTGACGGCCTCCCGGCCGAGACGCCTGGCACCGCCGCCAGCACTGACCAGGACTCCTTCGCGCACCCGCCGGACGCGGACGCGGACGCGGACACAGCAGCGGCCGCCGATGCAGGACCGCTGCCGCCGCCGGTGGTGGTGCCGCGCCTGTCGATGGGCTCCCTGGGGCCCCCGCTGTACTTTGTCTCCAACGGCGAGACGGGCGCAGGCCGGGAGGACGACTTCTTGCCCACCGTTACCGCCCCTCCGACGGTCAACAGCACGGCGCCAAGCGAAGGCGCGGCCTCCCCTGCCGAGGCCCTGTACACCGACAACAACACCGGCGTTGGCGGGGACGAGGAAGAGGAGGAAGAGGAGGAAGAAGGACTGGGGGCGGACGGTGACGGCGACGACGACGCGGCCGCTGCTGCTGCCGCAGTGCCGAGCTTCTTGCCGCCGCTCCCCGCGCCACCCGCACCAGCGTTTGTGCTGCCGAAGCTCTCCTTCGCGAACCTGGCTCCACCACTCTACTACACGTCCAGCGGCGACACCGGCTTGTTTGGCGAGGTGCCCGATCCCGCCAAGGTCGCCCAGTCGTCCCCAGATGTCTCCGCCGCTCCCGTTCCTTCCGCGGCCGCCGCCAGTGACAGAGATCCACCGAAAGAGGAGGAGAAGACAGCAGCCGTCGCGCCAGCCGCCGCCGCGCGTTTGCGTGACAAGGCGTCTGCGCGCAGCGGGCATCGGACGGACCGTAGTAGCATCGCCAGCAGCCGGCGCGACCCCACCGACGCGGGCAGTCTGAGCGCCTCCTCTTCCGCCGCCGCCGTCGCCGCGCGCGGCCGGCAGGAGCTGCTGGTGTCGCTGCCAGAGCCGCTGCGCCTGGTCTCGCTGACGATCAAGAGCACATCGCCGCGCCGCGCGGAGGACGAGGCGGTCGCGGCGGCACTCGGCGGTAAGTCGTCGTCTTCGCCATGCATGCCGCCGACACTGCAGCGCGTGCCGGCCGCGACGTGCGCGGAGCTGGTGCTTTGTCTGGTCACGCTCATCCTGCATCGCCAGAGCGGCGCCGTGCAGCACGCCTTCACCGTGTCGGCGCTGACGCAGCGCCGCGTCGCGCCCTTCGCGTCGCGCCGCCCGCTGGGCTTCGTCGACCGCAGCACCGCCGCGAGGGACGAGCGCTCGCGCCCCAACTACGTGTTCCGCCTCGATCTCGGGGCCCCCGCGACGCACGGCGCGGCCGCCTTCCACGTCGTCAAGAGTATCTACACGTTTCTGCTACAGGAGGATAACCGCGCCGTGTGCCGCGAGCTGCGGGCCTTCCTGGCGGCGCACTACGAAGAGCGTCAGCTGGAGTATCTGCGTTGCCTCTGCGCGAAGTCCTCAACAAACGCCGCCGCCCCAGGAGAGCCGACTGCGACGGCGGCCGCGACGGTGGAGAGCCCGCTGTCGGCTGGCCTTTTTGTGCTGCTGCGCTTTCTCCTGCCGCGCCGGCGCTGGCTGCGGGACTTCGACGTGCTGCGGCGCCTCGGCTCGGGCGGCTTCGGCTCCGTCATTCTGGCGACCTACAACGGCGCGCGCGGCGGCGGCGGCGGCGGGGCGCGCGGTGCGGTGTCGGCGGCCGAGGAGGAGGCGGAGCGCGCGGCCCTGACGCACCACGGGCGGCTGGCCATCAAGCTGATGCCGCTGCGGCTGCAGGGCAGCGAGACGGGGTCGCTGCCCATGTGCCACATGGAGGCGCTGGCGATGCGCCGCCTACACGGCCACCCGCACGTCAGCGAGCTGCTCTCCTTCGGCTGCACCGCGGAGGAGTACGCCATCGTGATGCCGCAGTACGTGGGCGGCTGCGTGCAGCAGTGGCGGCTGGAGCAGTACCCGCCCGGCTACGCGGCGCTCTCCATCGCGACCGGCGACGACGGCCCCACGCTGACCAGCGTCTGCGCCGACATGTTCCTGCAGCTGCTCTCCGCCGTCGCGCACACACACCGCCACCGCCTGCGCCACGGCGACGTCAAGGCGGCCAATCTCTTCATCGACGGCGTCGACCACGTCGCGCGCGGCGCTGCGTCCGCCTGCGCGGGAGAGGGCTCCAGCAGCGGCGCGGCGTCGCAGTGGGCCTCGCCGTCGTCCGGCCGCGGCGGCGGCGACGGCGACGGCGCCCCCACCCGCACCGTGCCGCGCCAGATCCGCCTGGGGGACTTTGGCAGCTGTGACGCGGTGGAGGACGAGGACGTGGCGGCGCTCATCAGCGACGTCGAGGGGGGCGAGGGGCGCTTCCTGGCGGGCCGCTGGGGCAGCGGGCACGGCACGGAGGCCATCCAGCCGCCGGAGCTCATCCGCCCGCAGCGCCGCTACGCCATTCTCCGCGGCGTCCTCGAGGCGCACCACCACGCGACTCCGCGCCGCGCCTCCGCCGCGGCCGACGTTGGCGCGGCGCAGCTGCACCAGGCGCGCGCGTCCGCCGGCTCCGCCGCCCTCTACGCGACGCTGCGGCAGATCGAGCTGTCGGCCGACATCTGGGCCTGCGGCTGCACGCTCTACGAGATGCTCACCGGCCGCATGCTCTTCGGGGAGGCGCGCCTGGGCCGGCTGCTCGTGCTGGCCGGCAGCGGCGCGGGGGAGGCGCCGGCGGTGCTGGACGAGTGGGACCGCCAGGACCTCGAGGACGCGGTGGGGCCGTCGGTGCTGCGCTTCCTCAGCGCCCTGCTCGCCGTCGACCCGCTGCAGCGCCCCACCGCCGAGGAGGCCCTCGCCGCGTGGCAGCACATCCGCGTGCACGACCTGTAGAGGCGTCTCAACTGCTCCTTTTTTTTTCTTTGTTGCTTTCTTCTGCCGATCGCTCAAGCAGGCCGTACCCCAGCCAAGCTCTACCGCTTTACCCTTCTTCATTTCTCTTCCACTGTTTCTTCCTCTGCATGCATATGTGTGTGTGTGTGTGTGTGAATCTTTTACGCCTACCGACAGTAAAACGAATCGCCATGCAAACATAAAGGTACAGTGAGTGTCAAACTATCCCACTCGAGCACGCCTCTATTCGCAATGCCGTTTTTGAAGGTGTGTTCCACACCCGTATTCTACTGCTTCTCCTTTCCTTTTCTCCCCGACTCGGTTGATGTTACATGCGGCGGCGTTCGTAACAGGCACTTTTTTTTTTTCGCACGTTGAATCGCAAAACCTAATTGCTTTCAGTTTTACTCCACAATGCCATGTTATTTTTCGCATGTCATTCTTCCTTCACTTCTTCAACGACCTTTTCTTCTCCCATCTTTTCCATTCTTTTTTTTCTTTCCTTCTCTGAAAGAACGAAACAAACAATAGTAGAGAGAGAGAGAGAGAAATAGTACAAAAGAAAATGGCATTACCTTCCTCACTTCAGGCTCTGCATTTCTACATTCTCTTCGCCGCCCCTCTCTCTGACTTGCCGCAGTGAGGGGTGAACATTGACTGTACAGTATGACTGAGCGCTCACGTGATCTTCACAATGGCGTCTCCGCTGATATCCAGGCAGACAGCGAGACGGACAGCAACACCACCTCGCAGTCGGATGCAGCAACGCCTCCGGCGCGTTTGCGGTGGGTGCTGTCCAGCGCCTTTCACGCGGCCACGTGGTTCGTGCTGCGCCTGGCTGGGCCCGCGCTGCGCCCGGCCGACCTCGCGGCACTGCGCTGCTGCCTCTCGCGCGCCGCGCCCCCGCTGCGGCCGCGGGACCCCGAGTGGGCGGCAGCGGCTGACGAGGTGGAGCTGCTGCTTACGCTGGCGCTCCGGCGGCAGCGCGCGGTTGCGGTGCGTCGGCTGCAGCGCCAGCAGCCGCACCTGGGCGACCCGACACTGGCCCTCGAGCGGCTGCAGCGGCTGAGGATCCCTCTTGACGCGCGCCCACACGCCGGTCACAAGCGACAACGCAGCGCCGGCGACGGCGAGTCGGAGGCGGCCGTTTCGCTGGTGAGGGCGGACACCGTTGCGCGCGCCGTTTCACAAGGCCGCGAGGCGGCTGCAGCAGCGGTCGGGGAAGCGCTAGATGTTATTCCGGCGCGGGAGCTTCGCGGTTTCGCGGCGGCATTGCAGGAGTGGTGCCGTCTGCGCGGCCTTGCCGCCACCGCCGCGGAGCACGCTCTGCAAGTCAGCGCCGACGACGCGGGCGAGGCGAGCGCGCCGCCGCCGCCTCCGACACACACCGCCCGCAAGTCGGCGGTGCCGCTGCGGAAGACGGAGGTGGTGGAGTTCATATTGGCGCGTCGGTACGCGGCGCTCCCTAGCATGGACGCCGAGGAGAGCGCCGTCTTCGTCTCGCACTGGGAGGCGCTCGTTGGCGACGTGGTGCTCGTCAGCTCCCGAGCGCGTGAGGTGCTCTCTAACCTGCGCGTGCTCTTCCACGCGCTGCACTCCTGCATGGGCGCCGGCAGCCCACTGGGCGCGCTGGGCACTGCCGCCACCGCCGGTGTCACGCCCCCGCCGGCCGACTACTACTGGGCGACGCGGCAGCTGCTGGCGCCCGAGCAGCTGTGGCTGGCCGCAGCATGCCCGCCTGCGTACGTGTCGGCTGTGGCGGCGCTCGGCTGTCTGGTACCGCCGTGGTGGAGCGTGCCGAAAGCCTGCGAGACGCACAAGGCCGTCTGTCTGTGCCTCTTTGACGGCCCCGCCGCGCTGGACGAGTTCCTGGCGGCGCGCCGGCTGCTGCTGGAGCTGCACGAGATGACAGAGCCGCGCACCGCGACGCAGACGCAGCGCGCCTGCTGCAAAAATGCAGAGTTTCTGACCCGGACCGCGGCGAACGTGCTGCGCGGTGCCAAGGAGCGCGGTGCGGCTGCGGCGGGCGGCTCTCTCAGCCGCCTTCTTGCGCGGCAGGGCCTTGCGGCGGAACACCTCCTGCAGTTCACCGCGACGTACCAGTGGTACGCGTGTCTGGAGGTGCTGCTGCCGCTGCTGCAGTCCGCGCGCCTCGTCGAGCTCGCCAACGACTGCCTGCGCTGCCTGCTGGAGACGGCGGTGTTTGCCGCAGAGGCGCCGCGCGACCCGCACACGCGCTTCCTCTTTTACTACCGCTACGTAAAGCGCGGCGAGTGGTGGCACCGCCTCGCCCTCAACTGGTCCGCGCACCAGCGCCGCCCGGAACAGGCGCTCGCGCTCCTCACCGATGTCCGCGCTCGCCACAGCGAGGCCGCAGCGGCCGCCGACGCGCTGGAGGCGCTTGCCACCCGTCTGGCGAGCACCGGTGACGGCGCGGCGGAGGTGCCAACGGAAGAGCTGGCTGGCCTGGTGCGGCTGCTGCCCCAGTCGGTGCAGCGCCGAGCGCGTGTGCTGCGCGCGCTGTGGCCCGAGCGCGAGCGTCCCGGCGTGGCGCTGGCGCACGCGGTGGCGGAGTTCCGCCTGGAGCGCTTCTGCCGCCGCGCGGACCTGCTGCAGATGGAGCACAAGGCGGCGGCGCTGCACCGCCAGCTGAACCGCTGGACCCCCGTGCCCAAGGCCCTGACGCGCCTCGAGAGTGCGACGCGGCCCGCCCCCGAGATGTTCCTGACGGCCCCCCGGGACGCCACCAACGCGGCGCTGTGGCGCGACGACGCGGCCGGCGGCGGGTCGGGGCGCCTGTGCAGCGTGGAGGATCTTGTGCTGCGCCGCGTGCTGCGGGGCCTGAACGGGCGGGGCGCGGGCGGCGGCGGTGGGTGGCGTGGTGTGCACTGCGAGGGGCGCTGGATCGCCCTAGCCGCCCGCGCGCTGCTCTGGGAATGCTACCATCACCCCCACGGCTGCTCCCCGCCGCGCGCCGCCGCTGCGACCGATGATGATGACTCTGGTGAGGACTGCTGCTGCCTGTGGCTGCTGCCCTTCCAGGAGGGCCCGCTGGACCTCTGCACCCCGCTTGGCTTCCTGCAGCGCCGCCGCCGCGCTGTCGAGGAGCGCCTGCGCTACCTGGAGGGCTGCTCCGCCGCCGAGTTGCACGCGGCTGTCACGCAGCACACGCGCGCCTGGACGCGTGACGACGCCTTGGGAGGCGCTGAGGGTGAGGACGCGGCAGTCGGCTCAGGGAGCGAGGACGACGGCGGTGGCGGTGGCGGCGAGGACGCACCACCAATCGCGGGGGAGCCCGCGCCCGCCGTCACCGGCACGGCACCTTCCGCGGAACCTGACGACTACTTGCGCGTCAGTGTTGGCACGCTGCCTCTGGCGGAGATAGTGTGTTGCGCCCCCCGCGGCGCGCTGGTGGCGCTGCTGCGCCTGCTGTACGCCTCACCGCTTGAGGAGGGTTACTATCCCAAGTTCTCCGGATTCCCTGACCTCATTCTGTGGAACGCGCAGCGCGTGACGACATCCGAGGAGACTGCGGCGGCCGGTGCCTGCGCTGCGCTGCGCCTCATCGAGGTCAAGAGCCCCAGCGACGTGCTGAGCACGAAGCAGCTTGTCGTCAACGACGCCCTTTTGCGGTGTGGTTTTGATGTTGCGGTGGCGCACGTGCAAGACTCCCCAGCGCAATCAGCTCCATCACCGTCGCGGGCGGCCGCACTGCGCAGAGCGCGTGTGAAGAAGTAGCACCTCTCCGTTTGCTTATGGTCAAGGCTTTCCCCATACCACTCTCTCCTCTTTTTTTTTTTTTTTTTGACACTCGTGTGTTACATCGTGATGCGCGGTGTCCTGTGAATAAATACTGCTGGTGATGATGCCTTCGATCAAAACAAATCAAAATCAACAACAACAACAACAACCACCACCACCATCACCCAATAAAACGATAACTACAACAGCAACATCATCGTTTTTGGCCACGGCATACAGGCTCCCCCTCCCCCTTCGCTTTCTCTGCGTTTGTGACGCTCAACTGCCAGAACTGACTCCTCTCACCTCCCCCCTTTCTATTTATCACTCATCTTCCCCCATTACAACCACCACTAACAAACAGAATGCGCCACATATCGTCTTCTCTGCGCTTGGGGATTAACTCTTCACCCGCCAGCCGCCACTTCTCATTTGCACTTCCACCGTGTACTCTCGCGCTCGCAGTCCCACGCCGTCGCGCGACGACGCTGTACCGGGGAATCAGTGAGGAGGAGGACCCCCTGCGCTCCACCCCGCCAGGAGCTCGCGCGGCGACGCCGTCGACGGCCAACCTCGGTCCACAGTACGCCGTCAAGTCCAGTGCGATGTTCGCCGACGCGGCTGACAGCGGAGACGGCGCGCGCGCGGCCGAGGCGCGGCGGGGACGCTCGTACAAGGACGCGCTGGCGGCGATACATGCGATGGTGAGTGGCCGCGCGCCGAATCGCTCGCCGGAGAATCTGATGATAACGCGCCGCCTCGTGGACCGTCTGGAGCTGCAGCCGGTGCTCGACCGCCTGCACTTTGTGCATATCGCGGGCACAAAGGGGAAGGGCACCACTGCCGTCTACACCGCCGCGCTGCTGCGCGCCTACGGCTTCAAGGTGGGGCTCTTCACGTCGCCGCACCTCGTCGACGTCCGCGAGCGCACGATGGTGGACGGCGCGGTGCTCCCCGAGGACGTCTACGCCAAGCACTTCTTCGACTTCAAGGCGCGCTTCGACGCGCTGCAGCACTCGGAGAGCGATCTCGACCGCGAGATCACGACGTCGCGCGCGAATTTCTTCCGCTTCATGTTCCTCTTCTCTCTCTACGTCTTCGCCGAGGAGCAGGTGCAGATCGCGGTGCTCGAGGTGGGCCTTGGCGGCCGCATCGACTCCACCAACGTCGTCGCGCCAGACGTGACGGTCGTGACGTCGCTAGGCCTCGACCACACTGCCATCCTCGGCGACTCCGTCGAGCAGATCGCCGCGGAGAAGGCCGGCATCCTCAAGGAGGGCGTGGTGTGCTTTGCCGCCCCGCAGCGCGACCACCCGGAGACCCGCGCCGTGCTGGAGTCGCGCGCGCGGGAGGTGCAGGCGCCGCTGGTGTTCATCGACCCGCCCGTCTTCCCCATCCGCTCATGGCCGCTGCTCGCCATTGGCGGCGACGCGGCGGTGGAGAACAGCAAGTTGGCTGTGATGGCCGCGCGCAAGGTCGCCGGCATCCCGCCGGTCGCCCCACTCGACGAGACGGAGAAGCGCGTGCTGCGCTCGACCACGTACGCCGGCCGCTCCCAGATCGCCCCCGTCGGTAGCGAGGTCTTCTACTTGGACGGCGCGCACACCCCCGAGAGCATTGACGCTGCCACGCGCTGGTTTCTGCAGGCCAGCGCTGACTACACAGCACGCGCAGACCAGTGGAGGGGCGGCGCGGCGGCGCAGCCCTCCCGCCCCCCACCGGAGCCTCGCCGCGTGCTGGTGCTCTACTCTTCGCGCGACCCGCGGACGATCCTCAAGGCGTTCATGCCGTACGTGTCCAAGTTCAGCAAGGTGGTGATACTGCCGGTGCACAACGAGAGCGTGGCGCAGCAGCGCGCGGGGCCCTCGGCGGCCGACGAGCCGGCAATGCTGGACAGCATCGCGCAGGAGGAGGTTCAGCACCTCGGCGAGCGCTGGCAGGACCTGTACCGCGAGGTGCCCTGTCTCCCGTGCACGACCCCCGTGCGCACCCTCGACGCCCTACTCGACCTCGCGCTGCCCTCCGCTGGCCCCGGCGACGACGCCTCCCGCCAGACGCACATTTTCGTCACCGGCTCTTTCTACCTCATCGGCGAGATGCTGTCGCTGATCGGGGCTCGGGTGTAGGGCCGTGTACTCTTCCGTTGTCTTGTTGCCCGTTGCATCATTTCACTTTTGTTGTCGTCTTTTGTTTGCTCCCTCTCTCCTATATCTAACCTTCGTGCATATATTGTCGTGTCGTCATCGGCGGCGCACACCACAAAATCACAAATTAATACGTCTCTCTCTCTCTGCTGAATCTAGAGAATTTTCTATTGAATTCATTTTGTCTCGCGAAGAACAGATGTATTGAACTAGTTTCTCCGTCGGTTACCACGTGCCGTCTCTCGACGCACGTAACTTCTACCTCTTGTCTGTGCTAAAAGCTAAAATAAAAATAATAATTAATGCAGTCACCTTCCGTTCGACTCCACTCTCTCTCTCTCTCTCTCTCTCTCTCTCTCTCTTTCTCCCCCTACTGCCCATCCAGTGCAGTGCCCCACAGACATCCGAAGTTTCAGGTGTGCGCTCGCAGCATCTCTCCTTGTATTTTCGGCTGTCCTACGTGCGGTTTGCCCCCCTTCCTGCCCATCTCTATCTCTCTTTTTCTCTTTCTGTGTGTGTGCGCGCGTGCGCGTGCGCGCAAAATGAGTAAAACCCAGGTGAAGGAGGCGCGTCGTTTCCGGGAGCACATCCGGCGCCTGTCGGTCGTGTCGCCCACGAGCTCGCTGGACGGCTTCGACGCGGAGCTGACGGCGCTGCGCCTCGCCGACCAGCGCATCCGCAGCAACCTCGACGAGTTCTACACAGGCTCTCTCGGCTCGAGCGTCGCCAAGAACCGTTTCGCCGACGTGAAGCCCAACGAGGGAACCATTGTGCGCCTGCACCCCATCTCTGCGGCCGGCGGCGGTACGTATATCAACGCCAACTACGTCGACTGCCGCAACGCCTTTGGGGTCCCGTTTGTGTACATCGCGACGCAGGCGCCGCTGCAGAACACCGTGATGGACTTTTGGCGCATGATTTACGAGAGTGAGGTGAGCCTGGTCGTCATGCTCTGCGACATCAAGGAGAACGGCAAGGTGAAGAGCGAGCAGTACTGGCCGGACCGCGGCTGCGTGCTCGACCTCGGGCTGCTGGCGGTCCGCACAGTATCGGAGACGACGCGTCCCGGCGCCGTGCACCGGGTGCTGCAGGTGCGCACCGTGCGCGGCGACGCGCGGGAGGTGTACCACATGCAGTACCTCGGCTGGCCGGACGGAGGCATCCCTAGCAGCAGCGCGCCGCTGATGGAGATGATCCAGGTCATCGCGCGGCACCCCAACGCGGCCGACTCGCCGATTGTCGTGCACTGCTCCGGCGGCGTCGGCCGCACCGGCGTCTTCATCGCCCTGCACGTCGCGCTGGCGCAGTTCCAGCTGGAGCAGTCGCACATCAGCGTGCCGCGCATCGTGCATTTCCTCAAGATGTGCCGCAGTGGCATGGTGCAGCGCAAGGACCAGTACCTCTTCCTCTACTACGCCGTGCTGCGCGAGATGGAGCGCATGCTGCTCTCCGCGGAGACCGGCATCAACCTCCTCGAGAACCGCCCCCACACAGAGGCGCCTCGCCGACGCAACAGCCCTTTTCGCGACCCACGCGGCTACGGCTCCTCGCTCTCGTCTTCGCTGGTGCGCCCCGTCCCGGCGCGCTACGAAGGCGCACTACGCGCCGGAATGAGCAAGGCTGCGCCGCCCCGCGCGGCGCTGGAGGCGGCGCCCGCCCCCCGAGACCTCGCGAGCGACCGCGCGGTGATGGCGAGCTACCTGCGGCGCCGCGGCGTCGTTGACAGCTCGCGCGCAGCCGACGACGTGCTCAGCAACGCCAGCTTCGCGCCGCCCCCCGCGCGCCAGGAGTCGGCCGTCAGCGCCGGCCTGCTGCTACCTTCTAGCCCACTGCGCGCGGCCTCTCCGGCTGCGCTGACGACCTCCTTCGCCGCCGTGTCACCCGCCGTGCGCTCGCCAATGCCGCGCCCGGTGCTGGGCGCTCCCCCCGGCGCCGCGCCGGCCAGCGCCCTGGAGGCGGAACTGGCGCAGGTGCAGGCGATGAACCAATGGCGCCGCCAGCAGCACTCCCCCGCACCGCTCTCGATTCAGGTGTCGCCACAGGACGGCGCCGCGGAGTCCTACGGGGCCCAACCGCTCGCCGGCCGCTACGCCCTCACATCCGACGAAGTGAACCTCCTCTGATCTTTTCCCGGCGGATGACGCGCCTCAGCGACCTCCCGGAAAAGTCCTTTCTCTCTTCAGCGAGCCGCATTAACAACAAACTGCTTGTGCAGGTTGAATTGTCATCAATATCACTCCCTCCCCGCGCACCTAGACCTTTTACATTTTGTACATAATTCTATTCTTTTTTTTTGTTTTTACTGTGGCTTTTCGCTACTCTTTGCTGCTCTGTTTTTTTTTTTTTTTTTTGTATCATTGTTCACCTGTTAGACCCTTTCTACTTCTTTTATATCTGTGCTTCTTCACTACCAAACTGGCTGATACACGACACAGCATTCTATTGTGCTGAAAGGAATGCGCGGGCAATGCGAGAGTGCGGTAGGAAAGGTCTCTTGCAGTATCTTAACCTATACAACGTCACGACGCGTGAAAACCTTCCTCGTACACTTGATTTGCGTGATGGTTCTTCTTTTCTATCATCCCCACCAACCCGTTACCATCCTGATAAAAGAAATAAAAAGCTTTCAACTAACAGCTCTACAGCAGCTCTCTAACTTTTTCCCCTCACTAGTTCCCAAACTATTTGTTTAAAAAACAACAAAACTTCTCCATCTTTAATTTTAGTATATATATATATAAAACGAAACCCTATCATCTAGTAGTACAGTGCCGCTAAAGCTCTCTGCTCCTCAATTATTGTTTTCCAACGTTAAGGTATCAAACATAGGTCAACACTACTTGAAGTCATATATAAGAATAGAAATAACAACAAGTCCAACTACCACAGCTTTCCCAACCTTCCCTTCCGTCCATTAGAAGCGTAACCATGGCTGACGCCGTTCACGTCGAGACGCTCGCGCGCGGCCCCCAGAAGCGCATCGTGGAGAGCAAGCGCTTCTCCATCCTGCTGCTGGGGTCCATGTGCTGCATCTGCACGTCCTTCAGCTACGCCTTCAACCTGATCACGCGGACGATGGTGGAGCGCTACAACTTCACGCAGGCCGACATCAGCACCATCTCCACGGTGGGCCTTGTGTTCAAGTACCTCAACGTGCAGTACGGCTTCATCTACGACCGCTGGGGCCCGATCATCCCGTCCATCATCGCCACGATCCTGCTGCCGCTGGGTAACCTGCTGTTTGCGCTCACGTTCCGTGGCACGATCAGCGGCACCGTCGTGAAGCTGAGCGTCTTCAACGCCTTCACGTCGGCCGGGTGCATCGTCTTCGACCTCATCGCCCTGGTGACGGTGCTGGCGCACTTCCCGGCCAACCGCGGCCCCGTGGTCGCTCTCCTGAAGACCTTCACTGGCCTCGGGTCTGCGCTTGTGGGGACGATCTACCAGGGCTACTTCAACGCCAACACGGAGCCGTACTTTTACTTCCTGCTGGCCTTCTCGGTGGTGGTCGGCGTGCTGGCCATCTTCCTGATGCGCCTTCCGTCGTACCACATGACGGGCCGGCAGCGCGCGACGCTTTCCGACGAGGAGAAGGCGAAGCGCACGGCGCGCAAGGCGCAGTACCTGAAGCAGCGCCCGCAGCTGCTCCGCTTCGTGCACGGCTTCGCGTGCCTGGGCTTCCTCATCGTGTTCCTGCCGCTGCAGAGCGCGCTGGTGGCGTTCCTGAATCTTGGCCGCCCCGCCAGCATCGGCTTCGCGACGGTCGTGGCCGCGGTGATGGCCATCTACCTGCTGGTCGCGGCGCCGCTGCCGTGGTACCGCGACCGCCGCCAGGAGGAGCGCGAGCGTCTGGCGGATGAGGAGCTGCAGCGCGCGGGCGAGGCCCACGCTGAGCTGGAGGACCTCGCGGACAAGCCGGACGAGGAGGTGGTGGGCGGCGCGCTGGACCGCGAGTCGGAGCGTCGCTCGAACGCGGCGTCGGGCGCGGACAACGAGCGGCAGGTGGCGGCCGCGGCGCCGGTGGAGACGGAGGTGGACTTCATCGCGCCGCAGTACAACACGTCGTTCCTGCGCAACCTGATCCGCCCCGACCTCTGGTGCATCTTCTGGAGCAGCTTCGTCGTGCTGGGCACCACGAACATGGTCACCTTCAACGCCAACTACATCATGATGGCGCTGACGGGCGACACCATCCCGTCCGCCGTGCAGACGCTGCTGACCGTGTTCAACGGCGTCGGCAGCGCGCTCGGCCGCCTCACCATGTCCGGCTTCGAGGTGTGGTCGCAGAAGCGCCCCGCCGACCGCCGCGTGCCCATTACGATCGCGCTGTACCCTCCCGCCATTGGCCTCATCATCACGCTGGTGCTGTTCCTGAGCCTGCGCAACGCCGCCCTGCTGCTCCCCTTCGCGCTGTCCGCGTACTCCGACGGCTTCCTGAGCGCCTCCAACGTCATCATGTCTCACACCATCTTTGCCCGCGACCACGCCAAGAACTACAACTTCCTCTTCCTCGCGTCCCTGGTCGGCGCCGTGCTGACGAATCGCCTGCTTTACGGGGAGTACTACACGCGCGTTGCCAACAAGATGGGCGTGCGCACGTGCCTCAAGTTCAAGTGCGTCGTCGTGCCGCTCGCCGTGTGCCTGGGCCTCGCCGTTTCTGGTTTCCTGAGCAGCACGCTGATCCACCTGCGCTACCGCGCCTACTGCAAGCGCGTCCTGGCGGAACGCCAGCGCGTGCGCATGGAGGCGCTGGCCGACAACAATGATGCGGAGCAGGACGAGCCTTTGGCTGAAGAGATCGCCTCGGAGGTTGACAAGGAGATGGACAGCAGCGACAATGACCACATTGGCCGCGACCACGAGGAGGAGGACCGCCGCAGTAAGCGCAGCGGCGCCGCTACGAAGTAACAGTAGTACTTCAATTTACTCTAGTGTGATGATTTGCCTCTGTCGCCGAACCGCTGCAGTACCTGTGCTATGCAAGCGCTTCTTGGCCGCACTTCACCTTCAATGAGCTGTTGTTTGCTAAGCCTTCAACGGGCCTTGCCACTCTCACGCGGCAGCCTCCCCTTCCCTGTTCCACCGTTCGTTCGCTGTAATTCGTGTCTCCGACGTGAGAAGCATGCTGTCGTTTGTCCCGGTGCTGTGATAACAATCTGTCTGGGCAGTGACAACTGTAATTCGATGTGGTGCCAGTGTGAGTGATTTGGTAAGCCTCGTTTGAAGATAATTTTCATTTTCATTTCCTTTTTCCCCCCTTCTTTTCTTTTTCTTTCATTTTCTTTTCCGTACCCTCTACTGTTTTTTTTTTTTTTTTGTTTTCCTTTTCTATCACTTCTATCTGTCCTAGATGATACATCCTCACCTCTGTAGTTTTTCATTCTGTGGGACGAATGAAATCTACATTTGTACTGCCGTACCCCAGTTTGCTCAGTAGCAGTGTTCTACTCACCCCACAACCTTCTTGTTCCGACCTATGCATGCCTCCGAGTTAACCCAGTGCAATAAAACTCAGGCAACAGTTCCTCGCACACTTGCAGTCGTTACGAATCGCCGTTGTGAGGTGGGCAATAAGTGAGAGCATCACTTTTTGCTGTTGTATGTGTCCTTGTTTTTGAAAACGACTTTATTTTCCTCCGTTTTTTTCTCTTTCTCTTTCTCTTTCTCTTTCTTTCTTTCTTTCTTTTTTTTTTTGCATGGTCGGATAATCACACAAAAATCTTTGAAAAAGATAAATGAGGAAAGGAAGGAGTAGACAAAGCCGTGCCACTCAGAAGGATAGAAGATAAATGAGATACACTGGCTTGACACACTGATACCAGTGTCTTGCATAATTGTGTGTGTTTCTTTTTCTTTCATCCTCGCGCTACTCTACCTGTCCTTTTCTTTTCTTTCTTTCCTTTCCGTGTGTATATTCTGTCCTTCTTCCACTGCCAGCGTTCTTTTCTTTTCCTTTCTCTTCATTTTTTCTTTTTGTTATTACCTTCCTTTCTCCATCTGCCCCCCCCCCCCCCCTCCCCCTTCTAGTGCTTTGGTATAAAGACGTCTTTCTCTCACTTTACTTCCGTTAAAATTTGACCACTTCACAAAATGTACTCGCACACGCTACCGAGAATGGGATAATATCCACATTCTGAATTACCTTGCTCTTTCTTCTGCGGACTGTCGTTCCTGTTCACTCTAACGCCGACTTCCATAATCCCTGTAGTTAAATGCAGTTTTTGAAGAATCCACATGCTCTCTCCTTTACTACTCGGATTGGTGCACTTTTACGTGTTCAACACGGCTTCCGCAAGCATCACTGCGACTGCAATACGATGAATGCCTACTCTAGTCATTTTTATAACGGACTTGATTCTTGCCCTTCTCTTTCACTTCCTCACTCTTTCTCCAATACGTGTTGATTTTTACTAGAATAACTTTCTGCCTTTGAGCTTTCGAGCTCACATTTTACCTCAAACGCACAAAAACAGCAACAACAACAACAACAACAAAAAAAAAAAACGTCATCAACAAATAGAAACCAACCTTCCTCTTTACTAAATAAACAAGTTTTCTTCTCGTGGTCTCAAACTCTCGTCTGACGTTGCAAAGCATTACACTCCGCTCAACCTACTCCAGTGCACACCAATGTCCGACGCCGTTCACGTCGAGACGCTCGCGCGCGGCCCCCAGAAGCGCATCGTGGAGAGCAAGCGCTTCTCCATCCTGCTGCTGGGGTCCATGTGCTGCATCTGCACGTCCTTCAGCTACGCCTTCAACCTGATCACGCGGACGATGGTGGAGCGCTACAACTTCACGCAGGCCGACATCAGCACCATCTCCACGGTGGGCCTTGTGTTCAAGTACCTCAACGTGCAGTACGGCTTCATCTACGACCGCTGGGGCCCGATCATCCCGTCCATCATCGCCACGATCCTGCTGCCGCTGGGTAACCTGCTGTTTGCGCTCACGTTCCGTGGCACGATCAGCGGCACCGTCGTGAAGCTGAGCGTCTTCAACGCCTTCACGTCGGCCGGGTGCATCGTCTTCGACCTCATCGCCCTGGTGACGGTGCTGGCGCACTTCCCGGCCAACCGCGGCCCCGTGGTCGCTCTCCTGAAGACCTTCACTGGCCTCGGGTCTGCGCTTGTGGGGACGATCTACCAGGGCTACTTCAACGCCAACACGGAGCCGTACTTTTACTTCCTGCTGGCCTTCTCGGTGGTGGTCGGCGTGCTGGCCATCTTCCTGATGCGCCTTCCGTCGTACCACATGACGGGCCGGCAGCGCGCGACGCTTTCCGACGAGGAGAAGGCGAAGCGCACGGCGCGCAAGGCGCAGTACCTGAAGCAGCGCCCGCAGCTGCTCCGCTTCGTGCACGGCTTCGCGTGCCTGGGCTTCCTCATCGTCTTCCTGCCGCTGCAGAGCGCGCTGGTGGCGTTCCTGAATCTTGGCCGCCCCGCCAGCATCGGCTTCGCGACGGTCGTGGCCGCGGTGATGGCCATCTACCTGCTTGTCGCGGCGCCGCTGCCGTGGTACCGCGACCGCCGCCAGGAGGAGCGCGAGCGTCTGGCGGATGAGGAGCTGCAGCGCGCGGGCGAGGCCCACGCTGAGCTGGAGGACCTCGCGGAGAAGCCGGACGAGGAGGTGGTGGGCGGCGCGCTGGACCGCGAGTCGGAGCGTCGCTCGAACGCGGCGTCGGGCGCGGACAACGAGCGGCAGGTGGCGGCCGCGGCGCCGGTGGAGACGGAGGTGGACTTCATCGCGCCGCAGTACAACACGTCGTTCCTGCGCAACCTGATCCGCCCCGACCTCTGGTGCATCTTCTGGAGCAGCTTCGTCGTGCTGGGCACCACGAACATGGTCACCTTCAACGCCAACTACATCATGATGGCGCTGACGGGCGACACCATCCCGTCCGCCGTGCAGACGCTGCTGACCGTGTTCAACGGCGTCGGCAGCGCGCTCGGCCGCCTCACCATGTCCGGCTTCGAGGTGTGGTCGCAGAAGCGCCCCGCCGACCGCCGCGTGCCCATTACGATCGCGCTGTACCCTCCCGCCATTGGTCTCATCATCACGCTGGTGCTGTTCCTGAGCCTGCGCAACGCCGCCCTGCTGCTCCCCTTCGCGCTGTCCGCGTACTCCGACGGCTTCCTGAGCGCCTCCAACGTCATCATGACGCACACCATCTTTGCCCGCGACCACGCCAAGAACTACAACTTCCTCTTCCTCGCGTCCCTGGTCGGCGCCGTGCTGACGAATCGCCTGCTTTACGGGGAGTACTACACGCGCGTTGCCAACAAGATGGGCGTGCGCACGTGCCTCAAGTTCAAGTGCGTCGTCGTGCCGCTCGCCGTGTGCCTGGGCCTCGCCGTGACTGGCTTCCTGAGCAGCACGCTGATCCACCTGCGCTACCGCGCCTACTGCAAGCGCGTCCTGGCGGAACGCCAGCGCGTGCGCATGGAAGCGATGGCGGACGGTAATGGTTCGGAGCAGGGCGAGCCTTATGCTGACGAGATCGCGTCGGAGGTTGACAAGGAGATGGACAGCAGCGACAATGACCGCATTGGCCGCTCTGAGCCCGCCAACGATCGCCACCATTAGATCCATCAATGCGGAGTACGAATGCACCAGGCAAGGAAGAGTCGCCGGAGACAAGTCGTTGTCGCATCCCAGATAACCCTCCGTGGTAACCTGTTGTCAGACAACAACTGCTCCGCTACTGTTTTCCTCGTGCTAATCCCGGATCGGCACATTCAGACCACTTCACTGATTCGTTCTCACGATTGCGCGTGTCAATGCGAGTGGTCTTAATACGTCACTGTGCCAGACGCGTACTTTGTATAAAAGGAGTTTGGTTTCATTCCCATAATAATCTTTTTTCTTTGAGTTGTTCTTTACTTTCCCTAATTGATTTCTATTTTCCTTTCCCTCTTTCCCCCTTTGTCTTTTCCTTTTCCTATTTCCCCCTTTTCCCCTTTCGTCTCTTCCTCAAGACTTGTCTTTTTCCACTGCCTCCTTTCCCGTCAGTGCTGCCTCTTCCTTCTCCTAGGCTTACGGGAGAGCGTCTCAGCGCTTCTTGATTATCGCTCAACGGTAGCACACTATCCCGCATCTTCGGTACACTCTGAAGCTCCTCGACTTCCCGCATCTTTTTGCACACAGCAGTCGCGGATGCTACAGTACACCGCTGCATTGTTCACGTAGACACATTTGCGAACTGCACCTCAGGGCAATCAGTACACTGAACGCGGAGGTTTTTTTTCCCTTTTCTTTTCTCGTAGTATCTTCTTCTCTTCCCCTTCCACCTCTATTTCTCCTCCTTAGCCTTGAAAAAGATACACCTTCTTTTTTTCCTCTTTTCCGCAAGATTTTTTTTTTTTTTTTATGTAAACCTTCACTGTGAGAACGATCTTCGTACGTCTTTCTGTCCTCATCCCTCCAGTCGTCGGATGCAAGCGTTTCTATTTTCTCCAACTCTCCTCTTTCCCCCTAAATACACAATTCCTTCCCCTCCATTTTCCATTTTCTTTCTTTTTTTTTTCCGTTTTTTTTTTTTTGCTCTGTATGCATCCGAGCGCTTTGACGCCTTTTTTTTCAATTCGCTGCGTCTCGACTCTGCCATCGGCAGTTGCCTCACGCGCTGATGTTCATCAGAAAAGCACCTCCCCATCACATACGTTGTTGTCATCTCCGCTGTATTGTCTGCGTGCTGACCGCCCTGAGTGGCTGGCGTGTGTGACATGATTCTGCGCACCTACGTACTTGCCTTTTCTCTTCTTTTGCCACGCTGACGTACGAAGACGCATTTGCGCTCTCGCCTAGTATCGCTGTCCTCGGAACGATTCCTTGTGATTACTAGTGATGTCCTCACCTTTCATAATTATCTCATGCTCTACACACCTCGCAAAACCCCATCTCCCATCGTGTTTTTACAGTAAAAAGATTTTATCTTCTTCAGCTTTCTTTTCAACCCCTTTCAACCCTTTTCATCTCTTTTCATCTCTTTTCATCTCTCTCTCTCTCTCTCTCTCTCTCTGTCTCTCTCTTTTCTTTTTGTTTCAAAACACAATTCCCTCCCTTTCTCTCTTTCCTTTTCCCCCGCTTTCACTTTCATTTTCCTTTTCTCTCCTTCTTCGTTTTTATTTATTTGTTTGACATTTCAACTCACTATCAACAACTGAAAAAACAAAACAACATTGAAAAATTCAAATCTCTCTGAGAACAAGGATCGATCAACAAAAGTGACGTAATATATATAGTAATTAAAAAAACCAGAAACACACAGTCAAGAATTAACTACATTATAAAAACGACAGTTAAAGCAACAGAGAATTAAAAAAAAGAATACACGAGTTGACGAACACATAAATCACAACAAGAACAAAAATAATCTATATATATCATTTTTCTCTTCTAAATTAAATAGCTCAGCTCTCTTTTTTCATCAAATCTAATTCTCCTGGACACATATATTATTCATTTTCTTTCCGCTTTCTTTCCGTTTTCTTTCCTCCTTTTTTTTTTCATTCTCTTCTCCCTAGCTCATTTGGTCATTATTGTTATTATTGTTATTTTTTTTTCTATAATTTTATCTTTCATCTTTCGACTTTTTCCCTTTCCATTTTCTCCCTTCTTTCATATTTTTTTTTTACCTTTTTTTTTTACACTATCTTTTCAACTGTGAACCTCGTAATCGTATTTTTTTTTCAAAAAAAAAAATAACACTATATATCCAACTTGTTTTTCACTCTTTCCATTCCCATCTATACAACAAGGAAAATCTGATCTGAAAAATTTCACGATCACCCGTAAAACTACTCTTCCAAAACATCGTTTTTCACAAAAAGCAACAACAAAAAAAGAAGCTATAGGATCATTCAAAAATATCAGAGTGTCTTCTGCATCCTTTTATTTCGAAATTCTTTCACAGCTTCTGGTGAAACGCTACAAAGCTACGGAAACCAAAATCAGCAACAGCAACTGTTTGTGTCACGAAAAGCAACAAAGTTCGAAAGTATTCTCTAAAAGGAGAATAAACAGACGTATATACAAATAAAGAGCCCGACAACTTTCCGCTTTCCTTCCATCATGTCACAGGTTAACGACGCGACGCGGGAGTTCCTGCTGGCCTTCGGGAAAAATCTCCGACCCAGCGACAACGACTTCACATGGCCGTGGTCCATCCCTGCTGGGTTCGACGTGTGCGGCGTCAAGTTCTTCACGTGCAACGCCGACGGGACGGCGGAGATTCTCCTCGACAACGCGAGTATCAGCTCGTACTCCTCCGGCTTCACCTTCGACGGGGACTGGGCTAACGTGCGCGTCACGAGTATCACCGTCATCGGCGCCAACATGCAGTACTACACGGAATTTGCGCGTCTGCCGGAGTTGCGCTCGCTGACCATCGAAAGCACGACGGGCACTAAGCGGGCGATTCCCGAGGCGTGGTCCGACATGACGGCGCTCGAGAGCCTCACGGTGCGCAACACCGCCGCCTGCGGGATGCTGCCGGAGCGCCTCCCGCCGAACCTCACGTCGCTCGATCTCTCCGGAAATCACTTCGTCGGCATAGTGCCGTACTGGTGGTCCGGGCGCACCTTCCGCAACTTTAATATCAGCGCAACCAGCTCTGCGGCGCTGTCCCCAACGCGTGGGCCGACACACCCATGCAGCTCGCCAGCGTCGCCACGACCGACGCGCAGTACTGCAGCGCGACTGACGCCGACCAGTGGTGGTGCCTCGGCTTCACCGCCCCGACGACGGACCGCGTGGAGCTGAACGACGCGACGGCGCAGTTCTGCGACACTCTCCGCGCGCGGTGGCCGGACAAGACGCCGGGGACCTTCTGCGCCTCTCCGCACTTCCGCTGCACGTGGGAGGGCACTGCCATCAACGCCACCGGCGCGCTCGGCAGCGACCCGCTGGAAATCCCCGACTTCTCGACCCTCGACATCGACTGGTCGCAGGTGCGCGTGACGTCGATAGACCTCTCCGCCAACCCCGCGCTGGGAGGGACGCTGCCCAAGGAGTGGGGCGCGTTCAGTGCGCTCACCACCCTCGACCTGTCCAACACGGCTGTCAGCGGCACGCTGCCGCCCGAGTGGAGCGGCATGACGGCCCTTGAGACGCTCCGCCTCAGCAGCACCTCAGTCGGCGGCCCCTTCCCCCAGTCGTGGACGACGCTGCCCAGCATCTCGCAGCTCCGCCTCGACCACACGCGCGTGTGCGGCCGGCTGCCCGAGACCCTCCCCATCACCATCGACTATGCAACTTCACTGGTGCCCACTTCATCGGCCCGATCCCCTACCTTTGGGAATCCGTCTATCGCATCCGCCGCATCGACGTGACCGGCAACGACATCTGCGGCTGTTTCCCTTGCAGTTTGAGCTCCAGCAGCGTCCACGTTGACGCCGCCCTCACGGACCTCGCCACCTGCAATATCGACAACGCCTGCACCCCCGAGCGCCTCGAGCAGACGTGCCCCCTCCCGGCTGACGGCGAGACGCCCACCGCCACCAGCTCCACCACATCTTCGACGCCCGACCCCGTCGCCCCCA